>PVJI01006161.1:0-89211 GCA_004026765.1 Micronycteris hirsuta
TTACAAGCTGCTGATCAGGTCACTGTCCCCAAATTCCCTCTTTGAATGCTTTTTCTGAGCCTGTCCATCATTTCCCACCAGGAAAGGTCAGCGTGCTAACAAACAGCCCTGCAGTTCGGGTTGCCATGGAAACATCCCGAGGTCCGGTGGAGATAGAACTGGCCCCAGCAGTGGAGATCCCCACCTCCTGGTCCCAGAGAGCCCGGTGGCCTCGGTGTCTGACGCGCTGGCCCTCCCCAGAGAGAGTGAAGTGCATCAAGGTACCACTGGGCAGGCCCTGGCTCCCCAGAGCACTGACCTCACAGCTTAGCCTCTGGTTCAGGAAGAAAAACCAGCGATTCTCAAAGCACGGGCCGCAGAACCGGCGGTGGCCCCTGGGGCCCCCGGGGCCCTGTTAGACACGCAGCTGCCTGGGCCGCTCTGAACCTACTGAAGGAGGCTCGGTGGGCAGGGCCCGGCCGTCTGGCTCTAACAAGCCCACCAGGTGGCTTGTTAGCGGCCCACGCTCAAGGGGGCTGGTCCTGAGGCTCCCAAGGCGTCCTGTGCAGGAGGCACTGCCTGCCCAGGGGCTGGTCCCCCCAGCCGGGTGGGCTGCTTCAGAGGCCTTAGCATCCGCTCCCGAAAGCCTCATCCTTCTCCGTGTCCCGCTGTTCTCCCTTGCAGTCGTTTGGATACTCCCTGTTGGCCCGATCGAATTACTACTGGCAGCTGAGCTTCTCACTGGCCGAGCGGGTGCTGCTGGAGCAGCTGGACGAGGACGGCGGCTGCCGAAGGCAGTGTTTCCAGGCGCTGCGGCAGGTGAAGGAGGACGCGTGGTGTCCCGGGGAGCGGCCGGTCCTCACGTCGCACCACCTACAGGTGAGTGCGCGGCCCGCTGCGCCTTCCTGGGGCCGGGCCACAGCCACGCGCAAGGGGCCTGGGCGTGTGGGTGCCGAGTTCCGGGTGGGGCTCCGGAGTCCGTAGTTGCCACAAAGTATCTATTACTTTTTATGGAGAGAGAGCCCGGCCGGATGCGCGTCCGCAACGCCCCTGGCTGGCAGGGCAAACTTTCTGCCACCTCTCTCCCTTCCCATTCCCCCCCACCTTTCCCTTTTCTTTGTGTCTTTTTTCTGTCTCTTTCTCTCTCCCCTCCTTTTATTTTACTCAACAAGCCGACACAAGTGCCCACCGTGAGCCAGAAACCTGCTGAGCTTTAGACGTGAACGCAGCACGTGGCCTCTGCCTCTGAGAAAGCTACAGTCTGGTGAAATCTTGCGAGTTGCCCAAACCTCAGATAAACTCATGGTTTTCCTGGCGTCAGGACTCAGTCCCCATTCAAGTCCATGTGCAGCCGCTCACGCACGCACATGCGCACACGCTCCACACAGAGGAGGAAATCAGGGACGTGGCAGTAAACCTGAACTTCCAGGTTCCTCGCTCTCCCAGCACCTGCCTCCCCCGGCCCCCAGCCCAACCCTGCCCATTCACGAACACATTCACTCACTCAGCAAATGCTCGTTGAGGTTACCGTGAGCCAGACACCTGCCCCCGCACCCGCTGTGCGCTCTGCACCTGGAGGTACGTGGGCAGCAAACACCGACACGAGTCCTGCTCTCACGGAGCTCACGGTCTAGCAGGGGAGACAGACGCGGAACACATCGATTTGCAGGTGCGTGTGGAATCACGCAGTGCAGGGAGCACGAGGGAGAAGAAGGATGTTGCTCCGTGAGAGCTTAGGGCGCCCAGGGCGCTGGTCTTGGAGAGGTGGCCTTTGACCCCACTCTCAGCTCCTCCCCCTCAAACTCTTGGTGCTCCTGGAACGCGGCCTGCAGCACATAGGTCGGTGGCAGGAGTCGGACTTGTGCGTGCAGCGCAGCCCCAGCCTAGCTAGTATCCCCCCGGGGGTTCAGTCCTTCCCCCTGACCTACTACGCAGGTGAGCACGGGTCCCCGGGCTGGTCACGGATGTGGTACCTTCCTTGCTCCTCCAACCCGTGCCTCCTCTCACTCAGTGGGCAGCTGTCTTCCAGCCCCGAGTCACTCCCTCAGCTCTCATGTAATCCTTTTAAGGGCGAGTACCCTGTTGGTCTTATCATCACTGCACCCCTACTCTCTCTCACAGTGCTTGTACCTCCTAGTCGCTTAGTAAATATTTGCCGTCAAATGAATGAATGACTTCACAGTTTATCAACTTTTTTACCCCCTCATAACATCCCTAGTCTTTGCTTTTTTATCTTTTCTGATCATCTGTCCGCTTGAGAATCCGGTGGCATCTCATTTGCACATACTGGGACCTTTTTTGAAGTTTCTACATGTCCCTAAAAACACTCACCTGTTCTGGATCAAGGGCAAATGCTTTCTGAAGGTTGTCTAATTGGTTTGATGAAGTTAGCTTCTTTCTTGCTTGTCTTTCTACATGAGGAAGCATTAGAGCTGAGCAGCAAACTCCACTCTGTCTCATCGCAAAACCTCATCATCGTAACCATCAATGTCACTGCCTCACAATTAGGATGGACGGGAGCACTCTAAGTGGCGTGGATATTTTGGGCAAGGTTGAATAGGCCCCCGGCCCTTGACTGCTCTCAAACCTGCATTCCACCCGCGGCTAAATCATCTAGAGAGTTTTAGAGCTACTTCTTAAAGGTTCTCTGCTTCAGTCCTCCCCAATCCTCATACACAGCCCAGTAAAATTGTGCATTCTGAAGACTGGGCGTTTAAAAGGGAGTTATGTGTTGAGAAGCACAGGACAAACAAACAGAACAGCCTTTTCCTCTAGTCTTTCAGGCTTGGTCAAAGGGCAGGACCCTCTCACATTTAGGCCATGGGATGGACGTGACTGGTGACAGTGGGGTGTTATCCCCAATGACAGCTCGAGTGTGCAGGGTCTTGGCCAAGGCTTTCGTCTGGGAAAGGTGGGAGAGTTTGGGCTGCACAGCCACCAGCCTCACCGTAAGTCTGACACTGTACTGTAGGGTCCGTGCCTCCTCCCCAAAGAGGCTCTCCCCCAAAGTGATTTCACTTGAAACAAGAGATTACCGGTGTCTTTCAAAAACAAAATCTTTTGTTTTAATTTTTAACTCAATTTTTATTTATTTATATTTAGATACTTGGGGGTTTTTTGTATTATAAAGGAATTTTAGTATTTATTCTTGAACATAGGAAGGTATAAGAAATTTTATGTAGCAAATTGTTACAAAACACAAGAATAGGTACAAGGTACTTCAGGGACTGCCCATGTATATGGTGCACCCTTATTTTTCCCTAAAAAATTTGGACCAAAAACTGTGCATTATACACTGCTCTTGCGGAGCTGACAGTCAGTAGGGGTTGCGTAAATAAATATGAAAATGGCTGCTCCTGTGGTCGTTGCCGCTCGTGAGAAATAAATGGCAAAGAGGATGTCTAGTGGGTGTCAAGGAAACTAGGATCTGAGGAATGAGTTTCCTGGACGAGGGGGAGGTCGCTTCTGCGCAGCGGTGGGCTGTGAGAGGCCCTGAGATGGGAGAGGGTATGCAATGAGGCCGGGTGGCCAGCAGGGGGAGCCGGTGAGAATGCAGGGCCAGGTGGAGCTGGACAGACCCTGGCGAAACAAACTACTTAAGGCTTGTATGTCTCATTGACACATGGTGGGAAGACTTGGAGGTACTTTAGATAAGCAGAAACTTAGATTTATATTTCCAAAAGATCGCACTGGCTTCAGTGTGGATGGTGACAAATAAGAAAGTGACAAAAACAGGTGCAGACTGCTTAGACAGCTGTTGCAGAGGTCGGGGGTGGGGCGGGGGGAGCCGATGGTGACATCAGAGATGAAGGTGAGTGGGTAGATTTCATTACTATTGGGCTGGCCAAAAAGTCCGTTTAGTTTTTTCTGTAAAACAAAGGACACATTTTGCATTTTCACCAATAACTTTACTGATTGGAATATTGAGTATGTTGTCTGTCTCCCACTATTGGCTTCCAGTGGGTAGAGGCCAGGGGTGCTGCTAAACATCTTCCAGTGCCTAAGACAGCCCCACAGCAGAGAATTGTTTGGCCAAAATGTCAATAGTACCAAGAAACTTCACAAACTACTTTTGACACATTTGATCAATCACAGCACCTTCTCCATACACTGTATAAATCTTTTTTAATAAGAATTATTTTCTTTTAAAAAAAGATTTTATTTATTTATTTTTTAGAGAGATGGGAAGAGAAGGAGAAAGAGAGGGAGAGAAGCATCAGTGTGTGGTTGCCCCTCATGTGCCCCCTACTGGGGACCTGGCCCGCAACCCAGGCATGTGCCCTGACTGGGAACTGAACCAGCAACCCTTTCTTTGGTTCGAAGCCCGGTGTTCAATCCACTGAGCTACACCAGCCAGGGCACAATTTTTATTTTTATTTTTTGGCATTTCAGTTGTATTTTTAACTTTCTTGAAATAATAAAGCATAGTACGATGAAAATGTTGCATATTCTCTTCCATCTTTAATATAAAAATGGCCCCACTAAAATTCACCAATTTTGAGAAGTTTTTTTTTAAATGCTTGCAGTTATGACAGCTGTCACAATACAACCTCACAAAATTGTTTCAAATGAAGTTAAAGACAACTAAGCACTACTAGAGCCATTGTATGAAAAAAACTAAACAAACTTCTGGCCAACCCAACGCTTGCACAGGAGGATTATTGGCAGGACTGACTGGGGTTGGTGAGGGAGGGGATGACTCCTGAGTTTGCGTAACTGCTGGATGAGCAATTCCGGAGGCTGACCCAGTTTGTGGAGGGAAGCTGTGCATTCAGTTTGGACAGGCTCACAGATGACTTTCGGGTTTTCAAGAAATACCAGGAAAAAAAGTCAGTGGAGAAGCCTGGGGCTGGCGAAAGCGTCGGGAGTCACTGTATCTCGTGGAAGCGAAAGCCACTGCTGGGGAAGGAAGACAGAGTCAGAGGGCCTGGGACTGAGAGACGCCAACATTTCAAGGCAGGTGAAGGAGGAGGAGCAGCCTGCGGGGGAGTAGCTGCGGTGCTGGGAGAAACCCAGAGAGCGTGTTGGCTTGGAAGCCAAGTGTGGCTTAACTCAAGAGGGAGGGTGCGGAGGACAGAATTAGACTCTGCTGAAGGGCCAGGGGAAGCGGCGGCTGGAAAAGGCTACAGGTTCAGCCACATGCAGATCGCTGGGCCTTCAGCAGAGCAGCATTTGAGGACAGATGGCAGAAGAGTCCACACTGAGGCAGGGAGTCGAGCAGAGAAAACGATGGTGGAGAATCGGGAGGGTTGTTTGGAGAAACCTGGATTGGCAGAGGTGAGAGTTAGGGCAGGAGGAGATGTGGGGCTGGGGGCGCAGCAGAGCTTTGAGGAGGTTTTAAAGACAATAGAAAAGAGGGAGACCAATCACACGCAGTTTCTGGAAGAAGAGAGGTGGGGATTCGGCCGCTAGGAGGCGTGGTGGATGCAGAGAGTTAGAGGGGGAGGTATTTGTGTGGGCAAACCTGTCTGGTCCGCGGGTACCAGGGCTTCCATTTTCCCTGTAAAGCAGAGGCAAAGGCACGTGCCAGGGGTGGGGAATCAGCTGTAAGAAGAGTCGCAATTGTTAGAAACGTCAGTGGAGAGCGAATGGATGAACGGAGAGGCCCGGGAGACCGGCAGAGCAAGGCTGAGAGCACACCGAAGCTGGGGAGCAGGAGTTCAGGGCAGGACCAGCTTGCGCTGGGTGACCCTTTCCTGCCCCCTTCCAAGGTCACGTGAGCTCAGTGTTCCTGAGGATACTCTCCCGGGTCGCCTCCGCGATGTCTGACCCCGCCTCTTCCTTCCGCAGACAGTGCTCTTTTGGACTTGTGAGAAGTACCCCCACTCGAAAGACTGGCAGGTCTTCAGCAAAGGCTTCCTGCGCCTGGCGAGGAAGCTGCACCGGTGTGTGAGCCAGCACTTTCTGAAGCACTTCTTCGTGCGAAACTGCAACCTCCTGCAGCATGCCAACGCAGCCGAACTGGACGCGGTGGCCCAGAAACTGGCCTCCTTCCTCAAGGACCCCCAGATCAGCCTGCCCTGAGGCTGTGCCAGCCTCGGGGCTCTCGTACATTCCGTCTGGCGCGACCTCTGGATTGTTCCAGTCAGATGCCAGGTTCCCGCCCAGGACAGAGGCTACCACGGCAGAGGAATCCACGTCGGCCGGCCCAGGAGCACGTCAGCGGGAAAAGCCGCGCCGTCGTCAGGTCTCTGTGTGGCCTTCCTGGAGGCGAGCAGGCGTTTCCGCCCTCCTACCTACCTCTCTCGGGGACAGCTCTCATCGAGCGTCCCCTAGCCACAGACTGCAAACTGATGACAGTTCCCTGCCGAGGCGCTGATGGGGAGGATGGAGACAGAACCCCTGGAAGGCCAGGCATCAGCCTGCGGCCCAGCCATGGTCCTCCAGCCTGCTGACCAGGGCTTCGTCATTTTTCTGTTTGTAAAATGGGACCGTTAATGTGCCTCCCTGCAGGCAGGGATGTGCGCCTGTGGGACTGCGCTGGCGCCCTTTCTAGGAGAAGGCATTGCACAAACACAAGTGTTGCTGGTTGGTTCAGCAGCCAGAGTTTGCATCCTGCATCAGCACCTGACCACTGATTATATGGTCAGTGATTAAACAGTCTGACCGTTAGCATGCGTGTCTTTCTCGCCAGGTTCCCTGAACAAGGTGTGAGGCTTGGGCCTCTGTCTGCTTCGTTGGCGTCCCCTCAGTAGGGAAAGGAAGGCTTAGAGGACGGGGGCCAGTCAGATGTCAGGGCAGCTCTGTTCGCCCCCTGCTCCCAGCCACTGGCCTCTCCTGGCTTCGCTGGCGGAGGCTCAGGGGTGGGGCTGCGCTGCTTTTACGAAGGAGCGTGGGGCTGTGATGTGCAGAGAATGCCTTGGGTGTCACTCACCTCTCAACACCTTCCTTTGCTCACCGCACTCACTCCCTCGTTCACTGATAAATACCTGCTCTGGGACTCAGCAGGGGGTGGCGGCAGGGATGAGGCTTCCCTGATGGATGGCGCCTCATGGTGGAGACAGGAAATGAACAGCGGACACAGAAACATGGTTGTTATAAATTCTAGCAGGTGCCCTGGAGGAATAAACAGTCCTGAAACGGAGCCACAGAGAGATCCTTGAAGGATGAAGATGCAAACAGTGGGAGGCGAAGGAAAGGGAACCAAGTTCAGACTTGGAGGGGGCCGCAGGAGTCAGGTCACTTGGCCTTGGAAAGCTGGTAAGGAATTTGTATTTTATTCTAAAATCAAAGGCGTGACCTTTGGCCTCTCCCAGTATCGTGATCTCAGCTGCATTTTAAATACCCATCCTCTTGTCTGCACAGAGAGGGGCCGGGTCTCCCACCAGGGACGAGGGACGGGGGAGTAGAGGGCTCTCCAGCCCTGCGGTGTGAACTTCACTGCAGTCAAGGCCACCCAAAGGCCACCCAGCCTGACATCGGCTAGGAATTGTGGGAGTGCTGGGTGAGATCAGTGGTTTCTCCTGGCATTTACTAACTGCTTCTCAACCCAAGGGAACCCTTTATCACTTAGCACATGCTCCCCAAATATGTCACAGTGAAACTCCCCAAAGTATGAACTACTGATTTTGCAACAAGAAAAGTCACATTTGAAAATGAAAACATTAATTTTACAAAAATACTGTAGCCAAATGTTGGGGTCTCTCGGCTATCACACAGGAAGTCATGGCTTTAAAATGTTGAAAAACAAAAATCTCCCCAAACATACAATCAGTTTAAAATTTTGAAAACATGGACGGATGAGGAACCCAATGTTTTATTAAATCATTAACACTTGCATTCAAATTCTCATATTCTTAGATCTTGGGAAATATTTCTGAGAAGGTGGCGGATAATAGCGCGTTTTCAAAATTTTAATGATGAAAACAGCTGAAGCAAATGTCAAAATAGCTCTGCAGTCACAGAATGCCAAAAAGTGTAAATCGGCTGTACCGTTGATTTACAGTGTGCGCGTGTGTTTGGAGAGGGGTGGGACTGGCATACTCTACGGTCTGATCGCGGTAGATTCTTCCCAACTTTCCCTGCAGAACGGTGGTTTTTGGAGAAGGAGGGCTGTCTGGAGATTCCTGGGTGTTCCTAGTATAGACCAGCAGAGGGCAGTAGAGGACCACACATGAAAATAGTGCCACTCCTACCCAGTTCCTTTTCAGCCCAGCAGGTGTCGTCCTCCTCAGCCTGTAACTTCACCTGGTTTCAAAAATACAAAACAAAATGAAACGGGAGTCAGGGTCAGAAGATCCAGCTGATGCTAAATTGTTTACCTTTCCAGCCATTTTGGCTAAAATTCACAGTCGTTCTGCTTATAGCTAAGATTTAAAAAGAGCCCAAGCAAGTATTGCCTATCCTGGGGACTGTGGAATGTTCAGCTCATAGTTTTGAAAAGCTCGATAATATTATTCCTCTATTACGGTCAGCATTTTTTTTTTAATTCTCTGAAAGGTCTTTTCTATCCATCTACAATCTTTTAGGTGCAGGGCCGCTTTGTAGTCTGTTTAGTAGAATGCCTGGTATGCGGCCCCAGTAACTGACCTGCTCAAATGCACATCCTCGCTCTGAGCAGGCTGTTCAGCTTCCTGACTCGAAATCTCTATTTCTTCATGGACACCGTTATGGACTGAATTGTGTCTTACATGCCTATGTTGAAGCCCCAACTCCCAGTACATCAGAATGTGACTGTTTCAGAGACAGGCTCTTTAAAAGGGTGATTGTGCTAAAACGAGGATATTGTGTGTGGCAGGGGGGCTCATCCAACAGGACAGGTGTCCCTGAAAGAGGAAGAGAGGTCATGGGCAGGTGTGCAAAGACAAAAGGCCGTCTGCAAGCCCAAAGAGAGAGGCCTCAGGAGAAACCAACCCTGCTGCCACCTTGACCTTGGCCTTCCAGGCTCCAGAGCCATGAGGAAATGGTTGTCCGTTGTTTCAGACACGCCGTCTGTGGCACTTTGTCATGGCGCCCCTGGGAAACTCATGCAGGCTTCATGAGAGAACCGTACCTCCTCCCCGTGATGACAAGAATAAACGGAGGGATGGGTGTAATAGGCCCTTTGTTTAGTTGACTAAATGTTTAGTATTTTAGATGCCTGTCACTCGTGGCCATCCATCCATCTCTGCTATTCCTGATAACTACCCTCACCCCACAGATAAGTCCTTCATGGAGAAATTAGACTCCACCACAGGGAAAGCATGCACAACATTCCATCATCACGAGTTCCAGAAACCCCCCCTTTCTCTTCTCCCTCTCGCTCACGTGGAGGAAGCACGTCCCCGACGTCTCTGCCTACGACGGACAGACACCTTCGAGCTTCTTGGGGCCCGTTCCCTTCATTTCCTGTGGCGCCCGCCACCTCCTCCTGCAGCTCCCTGCCTCTCCCCTCTCCTGTCCCCGAGCTATCATACACGCGCCTCCACTTCCTCAGCTCTTCACACTGCTGTTTATTGTGAAAACTATGGTACGTGAGAGAGTCTAAGCTGTTTAGAGAAAAACAATAAACACAAACATGCTCACTAGGTGGGAAAAATAGCACCTTGCCAGTACTTTAGAATTCTCCTAGATGCTCCCTCTGTCCCTGTCCCCCTCCCTTCCTGACGTAGGGAACCATGATCCCAAATCTGCTGCACGTCATTTTGCTTTTCTTTTTTTTTTTTTCAGTTTTACTGCCTACTGTATTTCATGAACCCTAAGCCCCCAGCAATTGTAAGAAGCATCATTATTTCATGTCTAAGAAAGGAAAGGTACTACTAAATGTAATGGCCAGGCACCACCAATTATAAGTCGCATCCCAATTTTAGGTTAAAATGTGAAAGGTGTATTTTAGTGTCAACAAAACAGGACCTGCGTCAGTCATCACAATGTCTTTTTAGTTTTGCCTGATTTTGAGCTTTGAGTAAATTGAATCATACTGATGAAGTCTTCTTTGATTTGCTTCTTATGTGTACAGTCTGCTTTTTATACTCTCCCACGTGGATACATGTGGTGGTGGTATATTGTTTTTCACTGCTGTGTAATATTCCCCCGTGAGATTACGCCACTTTATATATTTATGTTGCTCTAGAATTGGGCATTTTGGTTGTTTCTAGCTTTTGTGATTTGAACTGTTTTGATACACATTCATCCTCATACATGTTTTCTGACGCACTGAAGTTTTTTAAGGGAATATACATAAGAGTGAAATTTTAGGTTCAAAGAATATATGGATCTTTAAAATTTACAAGGTAATGTCAACATATTTTCTAAAGTGATTCACTATTTTGATGTAGGTGAATTTTTAGTGACTTTCTCCCTTATAATGGAGTACATTTTGTGTCTCTTTAAAATATCCTTCTCTTTTTTGGGTCATGGGGACTTGACCCTATATTGTTTCCTAAAATTTTATAGTTGCACCTTTCACCAGAGTTAGGAAGTGCCCCATTTTTCTACTCCAAAAAATATCAGAATAATCTCTTTGCTTGAAAGTTTGGTAATACTCATTTTCACTTGGGCCTTGTGTTTTCTTTGTCAGAAGATTTTAAACTATTAATTCATTTTCTTTTAGAGGTAAACGATATTCTGGTTTTCTGTTTCTTCTTGAGAAAGTGTTATTAATTTCTGTTTTACTAGGAATTTATTCATTTCATCTAAGTTTTCGATTTACTGGCATAAAATATTCATAATGTTTTATTGTCTGTTTAAATTCTTATGCATCTGTATTGATCTTTCTTGATAAATCTTTTAGACGCTTATCAAAGAATCCCTTGTTTCGATGATCATTACATGAGTTTGTTTTTTTATTTCATTAATTTCTGTTTATATCTTTGGTCTTTTCCCTCTACTTTCTTTAGGTTTATCCTGATATTCTTTTTTATATAACTACTTAAATGCTTAGCTCAGAAATTCTCAGCCTTTTTTGTTTCCTAAGTGTGTAACCTTCCTATTAATACCATTTTTGTGGAATCCCACAGGCTTTGTGTATTGTATTTTCATCTTTCAGTTCTATTCATTTTCTAATTTCTACCATCTTCCTTTTTTGACCCATGAGGGCCTCCGAATTTTTTTAAACAAATATTTTCTAGTTATGTTTTGCTGTTGATTTCTGACTCAGTTGCACTGCAGTCAGAGAAATTGGCCTGAAAAGGCCCAACCCTTTGGTATTTGTTGAGGCCAGTTTCCAGCCTAGCACTTCTGCACTGCACTTTGCTCGTACAAAGGGGGTACGCAAATTCAATGCACTGAGCCACGCCAGCCAGGGCTGGGGGTACCCAAATTTAGACGCAATGTTCAGTACGTGTCAACTAGACCACACGCTCCTCAAATTTTCTGTAGCTTACAGATTTCCTTATGGCTGCATTTTCCAAAATGTATGGAGAGGGGGTTGTTTTCAAAATCCCTGATTATGACTGTGGATTTAAAACTTTCTCTGTATAGTTCTGGCAAACTTTGGCTTACTATACTTTGAGGCTATGTGAATAGGGACATACAGGTTTAGAATTTTTACGTCCTCCCAGTTAACTGAAGCTGTTCTCATGATAAGGTGACCTGTTTTAACTACTATAAACATTTTGCCTAAACACTGATTTTTTTCTGGTAGTAATATAGTGACCCCACTCACGCTGCTTGGCTAGGATATCTTTTCCAATCCTCTCACTTTCAATCAGCTTGTATCTTCATGTGGTTGGTAGCTGTGTCTTCCGTGAACACGACTGATTTCCGCCTGAAGCTGAGGTCGTTTGACTCCCAAGTTTAGTGCACTGGCACCTCTTCTGATGGACCATGCACTTGGACTTGTTTCTACTCTGTTATCATTCACTTCCCGTTTGACCACTTTCTAAGCCTTCCTCTGCCTCTTGCCCCACTCTCCTGCCTTTTAAAAAATTAATGTATTTTCTTCCGCTTTTTCATTCATTCCCCACCCCCACTAGTTTGGAAGACTCATTTCCGATCTCTGTCTTCTTAGTGGTTACCAGGGCTATTTGTACATGTGGACTAGCTTGTATAGACTAAAGTCAAATGTTAACTAATAACCTTTATTCTCTTCTCTGAAAGGGTCCTGGAAGGCTGGGCTGCTATAATCTCTCCTCTCACATTTCCTGCCATTGTGATCCAGGATTGTGCTTCCAGCCTGTTTGCCAGCTCTGCGCGCGCGCGCACACACACACACACACACAGAGTGGATATTGTTATTTTGTAAAATTCTTATTTCCTTATTTTATTTACAGATCCAGCACCATGCACTACCACTCTTTCTTGAATCTCGAACCTCCAACCAGGGATTGGTCTCCCTCCCGTCCCTCCTGGGCCCTGCGCCCCAGCATTCCCTGCAGTGGGTGTGCAAGAGTCGGTCTCTGTTTCTGTTTGTGGGAAATTGTCCTTATCCACCCTCATTCTTGGAAGATAGTTTCTCTGAGCATTCGACTGTAGGTTCACAACCTTTTTCTCATCACATTGAAGATATTTTTCCACTGTCTTCTGGCTTCCATTTTTTGCTGTCTATTAGTTAAACATGGGACTGTTTGTGGTTTCTTTGTAGGGTGTTTGCTTTTCCCTCTGACCGCTTTTAATTTCTCCTCCTGTTCCTCTCTGTCTGTGTCTCTCCTTGTTTTCCTTCCTCTCCACCCACCCCCAATCTCTTAGGCTTCCAGTATTTCTGGAAAATTCTCAGCATTTAACACTGAGTGTTGCCCATTCTCTCTCTATTTTATTCTAGAAGGAAATCAAATTTAGATGTATAGTAGATTCAATCATTCTATCCTCTATATCTTTTTAACTTCTCTTTTATAATATGCATTTTTTATCACTCAAACCCGCATTCTCAATGATTTATGTGGCCCCATCTTCTAGTTGACTAATTCCTTCTTCAGCTGCATTGCATTGAATATTTAATCCATGTACTGCGTATTAAATTTTTAGGAGGCCTGTTTGGTTATTTCTCAAACCTCCCTGTACATCCTTTAAAATCTCTTGTTCCTGCTCATGCTTTATAGCTTCCCTTTTATTCATTTAAACATAAGACATAGGATTGTATTTTTATCCCACATCTGAAATCCTAATATCCGAAATCTTTGACCAGTTGTCTCTGTGGTCTGTTTTTTGTTTGTTTATATTATTATTATGATTATTAATTATTTTGCCGATTGTCAACCATAGGGCTTCTCTGTGTTTTATAAATTTTTAATGTGAATTGTTCTTTTTTGTTAAAACTTTATTAAGACAACCCAAAACCATATAAATTATATTCAAATGTTAGAGATTTTTTCAGGCCAACAGACAGGTGAACTTAGAAAACATTTGAGACTAGCTTGTGATTGCAAACTCGGGGCGGGGGAGGGATTTCCCCTCACCCATGGCCAAGGTCAAGCCAGGTAGTTGCCTTGAGCTCCCAGTTTATGCAGAGACACAGCAGGGGACTTCCCACGTGGGCAGGCCCTGGACATGCTCATCTGTCCTCAGGACTTGGGCGGCTGCAGTGCGGGGGCCTGCGTCTCTGAAAGTCGTGACTCCTCAGCAAACTTCAATGTGCAGTCGCCTGCCAGGGCTCCTACTGCTGCCGCATTTTTGGAGTCAGTGAATTTGTTACTATCATTCTCTCTCAGAGAAATCTTTATGAAGGTTTCAAAATACATATGTAACCCAGGATTTTAGCTCTGTCAGTTGGGAGGGTCATCCAGAGGGCTTAATCTGCTAACCTAGCCCATACGTCGTGGCTGGACCGAAGCCAGCTGGAAATTTTATTCCAATACGAACTCAGATATGGCTCACACCCCACCCTCCGTGCCACGCCGAATGTCACTTCTCAGTTCCCTTCTCACACGACCATGGAAGCCCTCGGCACCGCTGGCCTCTCCTCCCCGTTCCCCGCTCCTCCAGGGTCCCGTGAAACTGTTCTGCTCCTTGGTCTCCCTTCCCATCCCTCCTCTGCCCACCCCCCAAATGTTGTCACCCCTGCCCTCAGGGCTCAGTCCCGGGCCCTCTTCTTTTCAGACCCCACACACTCAGCCTAGACGAGGTTGCCCACTCCTGTGTCCCCAAATGCCACCTCTAACCCCCCGGTGTCCACGTCCCTAGCTCCAGGCAGGCCCGCCTTGTGCCCTCCTAGAATTCCTGCAGAACGCCCGATGCTCCACGGGCAGCTCCAACTTCATGTGTTGCTGACTTTGCTCCGGTGGCCTCATGGACTTTTTACAGACGCTTCCTCAAGCTGACACTCTGCTGGCCATCAGTAGCTTTAATACACAGGAGGAAGCATTTCCATTTTTTTTTCCTCGTTGTACAAAAGGAAGCTCTTAAAAAAACCAAACCAAACCCTGAGTATCACTCTGTCCATTGCCCAACATCTCCAGAGAATGGAGAAAAACAGATCGGTCAAATGGGGGTGGGGCCGTGGGCAACCAAAATGAGAGGAAAACTAGAAAAACAATTTAAAGTGGAAAATATGCCAGGAAAGATAGCCGAAGGAGGATTTTTTGCAAATCACATATAAGCTGTGATATTTCCGTAACTTACAAAAGGCCCAGCAATGTCGCCGAGGGACCATGTGATGAGAACACGCGTGGGGGACTCTGTGATGTGCCACCCAGGTCCCTCTGGACGGAATAAAGGAATGAAGACTCACCTTCTCAGTTACTGGGAGGGTGGCCCTTCGCTGTCACCCGCTTTGGGGATCGCCTCGGCTCAAAAACTGCCTTGCCCAAGGTCACTCCCCGCTTCCCAGGGCAGGCCGGACCCAGGACTGACCGACATGGTGTGCAAAAGCCTGGCCCTTGGGCCGCCTCTGAGCAACTCCTCCAACGTTCCTGGCGGGATGGCCGAGGCCTCTGTTGGTCCTTCGCCACAGCTCAGTTCTCCCCGCCCTCGGGCCCGCGTCCTCCTGTCCCCTGACATGTCTGTTGATCGGTGTTGATCTCAAGATCAGCCTGACTTGACGTTTTGTTGCCATTCTGTCGCAGAGCCGCCCTCCGGGGGGCCCGAGCTCTGACCCGTGGCAGAGTCCACAGGCTTCCGGGGGGGGGGCGTGGGGGGGGCCCAGCTCGGCCGCTCACAGCTCTGTCATCTTGCACGAGTCTCTTCATCTCTCAGGATGCTTTCCCTCACCGGAGTATCGCTAGCCTGGCAAACGCTGGCTGGCTTGTCTGGAGCCACCCAGCCCTGGGACGGAAGGCCAGCGCTGCCGCTTGCTCGCCTGTAGCTTCGGTTATGACTCAACCTGGCAAGCCCTCAAGTTCTTTGTCGGTAGACTGGGTAGGGATGATGTCTTTATCCCGTGGAGTCCCCGGTGATCGCTAAGCTAACCCCACAGTGGACAAGCACAGGAAGCTTCCAGCAGCGATGGTGTGGGTTTCTCAACAAGGCCGACAGTTTGGGTTTAAGCATCTGCTGGAACAAACACGCCCGATTACTTTAGCGCTTCAAGCGTCCTGACGTGGTATCCAATGTCCCCGGGGCTGCCTTGTCTTCGTGGGTCAGTTTTTCAGACCATGTCAGCCCTCTGCTCACAGCCGTCCCATTGTCTCCCCTCCCGCTCACACTAAACGCCAAAGCCCCGGGTCATTGGGAGCCCCCCCCAACCCCCCGTGAGCCTGTGGCCTGCCTCTCACACCCGTCTTCAGTCAGACTGCATCCTTGCTGTTTCTAGAACACTCCACGCGTGACTCGGGACTTCTGTGTTTGCCACGCCCTCTGTCTGGAGACCTCCCCAAATTTTCCTATATAAAATAGCATCCCTGGTCCCCATTCCCTTCTCCCCCCGGTGTTGACATGGTCTACCCTCGTTCTCTGCTTGATTTCTCTGCATAGCACTTGGCACCACCTGGATGGTCTGTCTGTCTGTCTATCTGTCTGTCTAGCTATCTCACGCCCACCAGAGTGAAAGCTTCGTGAGGAAGGGACTTTATCTGTATTTTCAGGGTTGTACATTTACAACCTTGGGCATATAGTCCAGTGCATAATGGACTGAATGAAAATGTTTGCAAAACTCCTTCAAATACTATCCATTCGGGTCTCAAGGTTCTTGGACTTTTACATGTATTTGTTGTTGTTGTTTTCTTTCCTTAAAAGCAACAGAATCCTAGAATTGTCTCTTGAGGAGACGGACGAGATCTTGACATTGAGAGTGGAGGGAACAGAGGTTCAGCCTGGTTGAACGACCAGGCTCAGATCCCAAACACAGAGTCGTTTGCAATTGAAGGCGAAATGCTTTTCCTTTCAGAAGCCCTTGAAACTTCTAAAATGCAGCCTGAGAAATGTAGGAAATGAAATCGAACTTGAACTTTGGCCAGACATACATTTTCGGTGCTTCTTCCTCCTCCGCGCCTCTGCCCTGAGTCGCGCCGCTAGCCCCCCACCCTGTTTCCTCTTTCCGGGTCACCAGATATCAGCACGGGCGGGACCCCTTGTGGGACATGGGGACTTGCTTGTGTTCTCTCCCCGACCCGCCACAAAGAAAACTAAGAGACCAGTCATTTCTTTTCTCTGAATTTGGGATATACTGGTGGGTTTAAAAGACACGGGAATGGGGGGGAAACTGGAAAAAATAACCCTGATCACCACAAAGAGGAGGCAGAGGCCAAAAGAAGAGAAAGAATAATTTGCTCAAATTTTCCTCATCCCAAACCGAACTCTCGATTTCCCCCCTCAGATGTGCCCCTCACCTGAGTAGGTGGCATTGTTATCCCACCACTCACTTTAGCTCGAACCCAGGACCTATCCCCAAGCCTTCCATCCCCAGCAGAGCCTTGGGCCCCACGTTCTAAACACAGTGCGAGTGGGAACCCCCGCCCTCGGCTGCCCCCCCCCGCCCTCCCCCCACCCCCCTCCCCGCCCGGCCAAGGCTTCCTCCTCCGCTTTCTGGGCTGCTGCAGGACTTGCTCACTGGTCTCCCACACCCGCTCTCACCCCGCCCCACCAAAGTGTTCCCCACACAAGAGCCAGAGTGATCTTTTTTTAATCCTCACCTGAGGATGTGTTTATTGATTTTGAGAGAGAGAGAGACACTGATGTGAGAGAGAAACATCAATCAGTCAACTCCCATACATGCCCCAACCAGGGACTCAACCCACAACCTGGGTATGTGCCCTGACTGGGGATCGAACCCGCAGCCTTTTGGTGTATGGGACAACACTCTAACCAACTGATCCACCCGGCCAGGGCCAGAGTGGTCTTTTCAACATGCACACCAAACCCCTGCTCAAATCCTTCACATAGTTTCCCATTCCTCTTTAAAAAACTTAAAACTCTCTACAAGCCCTCAGAGTCTTCCTCCTGCCGGTCTCTCTGCCCTTGCCTACAACCCCGTCCTTCACGTCATCCCGGCAAAACCACCGTGCTCACCCTGGTCTGCCCCGCAGGCTGTCACAGCCGCCCCGTCCTCCCTGGCAGTCTAACCCAGCGTCAGTCCCTTCCCCGTGGTGGGTCGCCCAGGCCCCGCAGAACGCAAGCTCCCCGTGGGCACAGAGTTCTCCCGTTCTCCACCATGTCTCCTGCACCTAGAGCCACGGCTGGTGCAGAGGAATCACCCGACGAATATTTGTGTTGAATGGACAATTGGATAAAGGAATGAATGATGCTGCTCCATAAAGGTATCTGCTTTGTGGCAGGGCCTGGACTTGAACCCAGGTCTTCTGACTCTCAGGCCCTGCTTTTCCCTCGGCAAAGTAACATTTTGAAGGTTGAAGAATCACCTCTTTAGCTGTACGGAGAGAAAAATTACCTCTGGCTCCGGCAGCCTCTTTTCCAGGAAGGGCCTGGCCCTCCTTGCGGCAGGACGCATACTCCTGCTGCGGAGGGGCCCGCTGTGCAGCCGGCCCCCTGGCCACCACCAACGGGGGGCGCAGCCGCACACTCGCTGCAGCTGCTGCTGCCGGACACAGCCAGCGCAGCCGGATCCCACACAGGCGCTTGTGCACACACACACACACACACACTTTGCATTTAAACAAAGCACATCAGAAAGGAGTTCAGGCTTTGCCCCTCCCTTCCTGCCAAGCAGTGGTGACAATCGGCAGTGGTCTTGGCAGAAGGTCTCCGTTGCCTCCTCTGTCTCTGAGTCTAGACCATTCGCTTCCTCTCATGGAGCCAGCTTTATTTTTGGCCATGTGACTTTCTTGTGTGCACGTGGACCTTCGGCTCTCAGACTTCGTGGCCTGTGCCTCTCCTGTCCGGGCCCAGCCCTTGGACACGGAACATGAATGACTGAGTGAGAAGTGAACCTGTCTGTGAGAGAGCATGTCGGTGTAAAGGAACAAAGTGACTTAATCCAGTGCAGACTCCTGACGATCATGTAATTAATTAGTCACCTCCCTCTTCAGGGCGCAGAGGGACGTTAGGGTATTGGGTGGAGCGCCCGACATGTGGCGTGGTCCCGAAGGAGTGCCCTGATGTGTGGTTTCCGACCTGGGGCCAGGTGAGCAAGTCGGGCTGTGCTGGGGTGATGAGCAGCATGGTTTGGGACATTAGGTGGTGGCGGCAGTGGGGTGAGGGGACCGAGGGAGCTGAGCTCTGCGCTCCTGAGCTTCTCTCCATCATCACAGCCCTCGGGGCGGCCATTCTCTCATCTAGCTCTTTCCTTTCCTGTCCTGCCTCCTTCCAAGGTGTCTTTGTCCATACAGTAAGACAGAGGGGCATCAAAAAACTTGTGCCCTTGGCTCTCTCATCGGGGGCTGCGTGACTGGCTTGTGCCCTTGATGGCCAGGACATGGGCCCTTGGAAGAGTGATGAGGAACACGAGGTGGGGCAGGGCGTGGGTGTCCACCTCCCTCTGTGCAGGTCGGCCCTGGTCACGTCCTTAGAGGGCTGGGCTGGAGGGGCAGATGGAATGGGACAGGTCTGCGGGGCGCTGCGGATCCGAAGCAGCAGGTGGCGCCCACGGCTCCTCTTTGCAGGAACCAAGCTGGCTGCAGAGCTCAGACCACAGGGAAAATTCCGCCACTGCGGAGCAAGCGGGGACACTGCGGGCCTGCCAGCCCGCAACCTGCGGAGTCACCACGCCCCTGCGGGTGCTCACCGGGCGGCCTCCGCCCCTGCCAGCTCTCGGTCCTCCAGGGGGCGCGCTGCGCCCGCCAACAGCGGCCCCTACCCGAGCCCCGCACCTTCGGTGTAACTCTTCAGTTCAGCGGGCGCCAGGGCTGACTCGGGCTCCCTGCGGCCCCTCTTCAGTGTGTGCGGGGAGGGGTTTATTGCACGAAGGGGGTCAAGGCCACCACAGCGCAGGCATGCGCTCCTTCCTGCGTATATACATCTAGTTCGCTGCGGGGAGCTCGGCCACCTCCCCCGCAGGGTTGGGGGGGACCGGGAAAGGGAGGAAAGCTGCCATGTCCTTGCCGGCTCCGTTTTCTTAGATAATGTCAGCAGGGGAAGGAGAGGGAGACCCCGGGGTGTCCTGGGAGGAGGGTTGAGAAGAGGACTGGGGGCTGGGGGAGCTGCTGCAGGAAAGGAGGGGTTCTCACACGTGCTGATACTTCCCATGCGCCCGGCACGCTCTGGGGGCGCTTTATGCGTTATCTCATTTAATCCCTGCAACAAACCTTTGAGGTCCGGAGGCATCGAAACCCATGTTGCTGGTGAGCATCTGAAGGTGCCCCCAAGGTCCCCCTGCTGGATGTGAGCAGAGGCGTGTTTTGTGTATTTGTTCTAGTGAATCTCTCGCAGCGCCAATGACCAGAGAGAGAGAGAGGGGAGACAGAGAGAAGAGAGGCAAAGTGGACCAGGCCCCGGGTTCTGGAAGCCTCAGTCCTTTCAACTGGCTTTGCAGCCAAATGAGCTGGAAGGCACCAAGGGAGAGGAAGCTACTCCTCACGTGGACGTGGGTCAAGGTCCTCAGGGAAGGGGGCTGGTGGACCAGCACATGGGGCGAGGGCGGGAGAGGGAGCCTGTCTTAGAATTTGCCCTGGCCTAAAATTTTCCAGTTGCACCTTTGACCCCTGTAAAAGGAATCCTCAAAACTCGCTTTCACAGGAGTTAATCATTCACTTTCTGCACGGGCCAGGTGACCTTTGCCATGTGCTTGGCGTTTTGTTTGCTTTTCTTAAAAGCCCTGGAGTCTGTCATTGGACCAGTGTCCTTTAGGTGAGGCCGGGGGGGAGTTTGGGGGGTGACACAAGGCTTGGTGTTCCCCCAGGAGTCGGGGGCGTTTCTCAGTGAGAGGCTCTGCGTTCTGCTCCGCAGCCGTGGCTCGTGCAGGGTGGGAGGGCAGTCCAAGCGACCACCCACCCGGCCTACCCCGGCCCCTGGTTCCTTTAGGGTTTGCTCTCATCTGGGCGGCAGCTAATTTTACCAACAGAGACCATTCTCTCTTTATTTTTTTAATTGAATCTATTGGGGTGACATTGGTTAACAAAATTATATAGGTTTCAGGTGTACCATTCTATAATACATTATCTGTATGTTGTATCAGCTGCTCACCACCCCAAATTAAGTCTCCTTCCACCACCATTTACCCCTTTTTCCTTCCTCCACCTCTCCCCACCCCGCTTTTCCCTCTGCTAATCACCATACTGTCCTGTATCTATGACTTTTTTTTGCTTAACCCCTTCACCTTTTTGACCCAGCCCCTCGCCCCCTCCCCTCTGACAGGTGTCGATCCAGAGACCATTCTCTTTATTTCATTGCCAGAGTTCCCTGATCAGTGTGGCACATTGAGAGGTACAAGTGAGAGGCTTTTCACTTTTAACATCCCACTCACCTGAAAGTGAATTACCCTCCTATAAAAGTTAGAGGGCAAATTGGCTGTGTGACCTTGGGCAAGTCACCCAACCTCTCTAGGTTTCAGATTTTCCTTCTTTGTTTAAAATATATATATATTTTAAAAATATATATATATATATTTTAAAAGGTTTTATTTGTTTATTTGTAGACAGAGGGGAAGGGAGGGAGAAAGGGAGGGAAAGAAACATCAATGTGTGGTTGCCTCTCATGTGGCTCCCACTGGGGACCTGGCCTGCAACCCAGGCATGTGTCCTGACTGGGAATCGAACCGGCAACCCTTTGGTTCGCAGCCCGCGCTCCATCCACTGAGCCACACCAGCTGGGGCTTAGATTTTCCCTCTGTACAGAGGAGGAGTGGGCCCAAGGGCCCTCCCCAGGTTGGTGCTCTGCAGCCCGCAACCCTGCAGGCTGTGACCAAAGGCAAACCCAGCTCCACTGACTTTCTGGCTCAGTGATTAGAGAGCTGGTTGGCCACACCCATGTCTCCGGCTCCCTGGCAGCCGGCTGGACGCTCTCACCAGGCACCCCACTGCGCACGCAGACTGAAGAGGCTACAACTAAACACACACCCCCTCCTCCCCTCTTCTTAGCCAGCTCCTCTGACTACCCCTTTTTTCTCCCTGGCCCCCGAGCTGGGAACCTCAATACTGTCTTTGAAGTCTTGTATCCTTCAGCCTCATGTTCACTTGGTTCCTGAGACTCGAACATTCTGGTGGTGAAGCGCTCTCAGCTTCTACCCAGTCCAGGCCCTTGTCACCTGTCACAGGGCTCGGCCGCTGCCCTGAACACTCTCAGCAGGATCCCTGCTTTCATTCTCTACGCTGACTCATGCAAAGTGTCACCACCAGATCTATTGCACCAACCCACAGCCCCGGTCAGCCTGTGCCCTTTACAGACCTTTGGACGGATTTCTGTGGCCAACTGAACACTCAGCTGCCATCCAGGGCCTCCATGATGCAGGCCCAGCCTAACTCCCCTGCCAGCCTTACCCTGCACTTCAGCCGCACTGACGTCCATCACTCACGGCCCAGCCGTTCTGTCTGTCCTGTCCCCACATTCTTCATTCAGCACGCACGGCTCCCACAGCTGGCTATAAAACTACCTCTTCATCAAGGCCCACTGCAAATGCTGCTTTTTCCTTGAAACATCCCTGGAGTCCCCCAGTAAGGATCAATTTCTCATTCATTCATTCAGTCCGTGAACACTGACGGAGCATCAGCTACGCGCCTGGCTCTGGGACTTCAATGGCGAGTAAGACGGTGAGTTCCTGCTCACAGGGAGCTTACTGATGGAGGCAAAAGAAGAAGCAAGCAAAGAAGCAAACAAAAACTGTAGGCTCCAGTGAGTACTAGAGAAGAACTTCTGGATTCACTGGCCTCATTACGGTCTGCTGGTAACTTGGCCCTCTGTGAGCAAATCCGACCTGGGAACCCGCAGAGGGCAGAATCTGCGTCTCACTCATTTCTATAGCGCCCACGTTGCTGAGTCTCATCTCCTCTGTGTGGCCCCCGTGTGTGTGTGTGTGTGAAAGAAGGGGAGAACTGATTCTTTCTTACTCTCCCTAAAGTGCACCCTCATAGGGTCGCACCTCTTTCAACCACCGGGCTGTATTGCTCCAAGCCTAGGAGCCCACCGTCGCTTCCCTAAGAAGCACGCCTGATGCCTCACATTCCCAGAAAAAATACGGTGAATCATCTCTCGCCTGTTGCCATGCTTTGCTGGTGTCAGCACGTGACACGTGGCTTGCCCGTACTCTGCTCACCAAACAGATGGCAGGCTTCCCCCAAACTTCCCCCTTAGCCCACTGCCCCCTTCCGACACAGGCTCAGACTCAGTGTTACATCTTCTGTGCTTTCAAAACTCACCCACCCCCATGCCAGACATTCCTGCGGGCCTGGAGTGGTAGGACGTGACTCAGCCTTGGGATGTCACAGCCAGAATTAAGCCTCTGGAAGCCAACATGAAGTGACTTCAGTAGGGTCAGGACTGTGTTGGTGACCAGTGGGAAATACACTTGCCCCTGGCTTGTCCAGAGTTTCCAGATGGCTTCTAGGGTTTCGGCAAAAGTTTCTGCTGTATCTCGGGATGTTGCTCCATGTTAAAAGCAAGTCCCCTAATAATGGCCCTTGGCCATCAAGATCTACTTCTTGGGTGAAGAGGGGATGTGAGCAGTCGCTCGCACACACACCCCTCCAGAGATGTGCTGTATGTTGACGGAACTGAAAAAGGGAGGAAGGATACCAATACCGGACGACCTTTCAGAAGCGCAATTCCCGTCACTGTGTTCCTGGCACATCGCCCACCTTTCCTGACCATGTCAATTAGTCAGGACCCCGGTGGGTCTCTTCCCCAGTTTCTGCGCTCTCCTCCTCTCTTAACCCACGTGCTTTCTTGAAGAGGGTGGGAATGGGGGTAGAGGGTCTCTCATAAACATTTTAAAATTGCAGGGAATCAGAGCAAATAGAATGGAATGCTCAACAATCTCCATTCTTGCTCCTCCACACCCCCTCCCCCTGTGTCGTTGGACCGTGGTAGAATACTACCTTACCTTACAGAAGAAATAATCACAGCATGAAAAAAAAAGTCTGCAGAGCAGATATTGAGGGAGCGGTGGAAGCCTCTGCTGCGGGCGAACCAGGCTCACAGTTTTGTGAAGCGTTACTGCAGTCTCGAGGAGCTGTGCTGTGGCTGCGGGTGGGCGCTCAGTCATGCGGAACTCCTCCTCCGCCAGGCCCCCCGCAGCCCCCGGCCTTGAGCAGAGCTGCGCCTGGATTCACTTTCCGTCCGGGAGACAGTTTCATTGCCGTCACCATCTGCGGTGTAAGCCCAGAGCCAGGAGCAAGTTCATGGGAACCTCTGCTGACAGGGACCACCCACTGAGGGCCCGGGCCTGTGGCTCCGCTCTGCTCACTAATGTGTGCCAGGCCCTTTCACCTCTGCAAGACGCAGTTGCCCCACCTGGGAAAAGGAGACCAGTAACGCACACCTGGTATGAGTGTTGTTGAGAAAGCCGCAGGACATGTACTTGAAGGCAGTTTGTGTTGGAGGTCCAGCGCCAGTGCTGGTTACCATCATCACCAAGATAACATGCACACAAAACACGCAGTTTTTAAAACTTGGTTTTAGAAAGTGACTTGCAGTAAAACTGACTGGTGTGTGTGCGTGTGCGCAGTTCTATGCCTTGGAAAGCACGCGCACGTCTGTGTAACCATCACCACAGTGAGAATGTGGACGAGTGTCTTTACCTCTCAGTGAAGGACTTTAGTCCGGCGTATGTGATTTTACTGTCACTGGGTTTCATTTACTGATATGTTGCATCTGCGTTTATGAAGGGTATTGATCGGAAGTTTTCTTCTACTGCCTCTGTGCAGTTTTAGTATCAGGGTGATGCTGGCTTTATAAGATAGGCTGGGAAGAGTTTCTCTTGTGTTTTTTTAAGTTTTTTAATTTTCAATTATACAGTTGACATACAATACTATATTAGTTTTAGATGTACAACATGGTGATTAGATGTTTATATACGTTACAAAGTGATCACCCTGGTAAGTTTAGTGTATTCCTCTACTATTTCCTCTTATTTCTTCTTGAAATGTTTGCTAGAATTCACCAGTGAGACCATGTGGGCCTGGAGGTTTGTTTTTTACAGGGTTTTTAACTATGGATTTGATGTCTTTCATCATTACAGGACTATTCAGATCTTCTATTTCATCATCGCTGAACTGTAGTTTGTGGTTTTCAAGAAATTGGTCCATTTCATCTAAACAGTCAGATTTGTGCGTGCGGAGTTGTTTGTAGTATCCCCTCATTATCTCATTAATTAATGCCGGCACTGCCTGGAGGGGTATCCTTCTTTCATTCCCGATATTGGTACTTTGTATCTTCTTTCCTTTTTTATCAATTGATTTTACCAATTTTATCGATCTTTTCAAAGATCCATCTTTTGGTTTCATTGATTTTCTTTATTGTTCTTCTGTTTTCAATTTCTTTGATATGCGCCCTTGTTTGGCTGTTTCCTTTCTTCTGCTTCCTTTAGGTTGATTGCGTTCCTCCTGTTCTGGTTCCTTCAGGTATAAGCTTAGATGACGGATTGGATACCTTTCTTCTTTTCTAACATAAACATTTAATCCTATAAGAGTCTCCCGAGCCCTGCATTAGGTACCACCCATGCATTTTGAAATGTTCTGTTTTCATTTTCATTCAGTTCAAAATCTTCCCTCATTTTCCTTGAGACTTCCTCTCAGACTAATGGATTCTTTTAAGTGTTTTGTTTAATTTCCAAGTGGTTAGCGATTTTCCCACCTATGCTTTTATAACCATTAAACCTAGGAAAACTGCAGGTATCTAGAGAAGCCATTATTTTAAAAACTAAATAACTGATTGAACACTTCCTGCATGCAGAGTACTAGGGTAGGTGCTGCTCTGGGGCCATGGCTGCATGAGATGTAGCCCCAACCTTCCAGGAACTGACTGTCCAGGAGGGAACCCAAGATGCTCACACAAACAAGTGGGATTCGTGGTGGTCGGTGACGCAGGCTTCGTTGCGGTACAGAGCGGCGTGGTGACTGGAGCCTCTTCCAGCCGAGGTGGTCAGGGTCAGGAGTGTGAGGCGGGCCTTGAGAGTGGGTGACGGCCTTAGGGGAGGGTTGTTTTCCCTTAGAGGGAATCTGGCCTGGCAGTGGCAATAGCTTGTGCCCTGTGACCTCTCTCCCCCAGTGTCCAGCTGGGCCTGCTGCCACTCAGCACACATGGCCTGCTGGACTCGCACTCACCTGGGGCGTGAACCCATCAGACCGCTAGATGAAGGCTCTTCCAAAAGTTGAAGGCAGCTCAGCCTTTAGAGAAATAGGCATTGTTCACTGTTGTCCGGACCAGCAGAGGCGAAGGCGGGGGGACAAAAACCAGGCTAATGCAGAAAGAGTTTTTGACTTCCCTCACATCTTGGAACCTCACAGGTATAGTCTGGTCTTCTGCTCTGTCAGAAATGAAGCCAAGAAACTGCAGTCAAGGACTCGGGACAATAAAGCAACTCATTGGCGCATCCTGGAGCACTCCGCCCTATTGCGAACAGGAGTCAGATTAGCTTTGGGATTGTAGCTCCTCTGGCCTCCAGAAGCCAGGGAAGCGCTGGAGTCACTGAAGCCAAAAGAGTGGAATGCCCAGGGGTGGGAGAAAGCATTCGCTTCAGCCTGAGGGCTCTTGCTCAGTGGCAGAGGCAGAAATAGCTTCCCTGCCTTTGAGAAATAGGAGAAACCCACCAACGAGAAAGAATTCTGGGGGGAGTGAGAATGAACAATCCCCAGTCCTTGTGACCAAGTCTTCCATTCTTCCTGAAGTTTCCATATGTATTTCACTTCCTCTCCTATTTTGCTTCAAAAATTGGTTTGCAGGGTCTGCTTTCAACAAAACTGGACTGAGAGCAAAGTTTCTGAAGTTTTGGGATTTGCGTTTTCCCATCAATTTATTCTGCACTTGCCTATTTGGGTTTTTACTGAAGAATGATTGTACCTGTATTGGTGGTTTACCAAGAAGAAAATACGTGTTTTACGTCTTCTAGCAAAGATTAAAATAACTAGATTTCATTTCACAGAAAACTTTTTTTTAATGAAATGGTTCATTTCTTGTTGAATTTCCTCGGACAGTTACTTAAACTCCCCAAGTCTCAGTTTCCTCGTCGGTAAAGGAGAGCTAACACTACCTCGTGGGGTTGCTAGGATATGGGGAACATGAGTCAGCAGTCTGAGGAGTGCCTCGCACTGCTGGGCATGTGTTGAAACCTTGCTATGAATATGGGCTGCCTGAACACACGGATGACAGAATAGGTCACCCCAGCACTTTATGAAAGTCTGTCCTGGAACTCCCAAATAGGGCTGTGAAATTGGATCTAATCTTAGTGCCTTATTATCTGGCCTCATAACGACAGGTCACTGTGACCAGTTTTCTCATACAAATAACAAGTTTGTTTTGAAGGAGAATGATTCCAAGGCCGAAAGAATTTTCAGGAAGAGCCAGATTGATTTATTTAAAAACAAGACACCCGAAGGGATTTTATATTGTTCTGGTGCTTTATAGTTCGTAAAAGCTCTTTAGCATGCCTCATTTCTTTTGGATTACCAAAATCACACCCAGAAAAAAAGGCTGGAAAATGAAGAGACTAAGCGAGTGAAGAACTCACCCATTGCTAAGAAGGGCTGGAAGTAGCCTTGAACTCCATCTTCTACATCCATTTCTGACAGATCTCTATGGCCTAGAGAACATCAATTCGAAAGGAAGACTGAGCCCTTTGGACTTACTGGCTCATTTTCCTAAAGTGCCTGCAAGCACTTGAGTCATGGTTTACACTAATATTTGATGTTTTCATGATGAGAGTATCTGAGATTTCTACCTAAGTTACTTCCGGTGTGACAGAGGCATAAAGTTCAGATGTCAAATGCGATGAAGTGCGTCGATCAGGCCTTCAGCAGGGTGCTCCGGGCTTACTGGGTGGCTCACTACCCAAGCCTCTCCACTACACAGCTTGCTCATGCATTGTCAATGGAGCCTGCCTACCTGCGGCTTAGAGCCTCCTGAAACTCAGCAGGGGACAGGCCTCCCAGGTGGATCTAGCCCGCTCAAGACAGGTTATGACCCTTTCAGACTCCTCAGGGGGTCACCCAGCTCTTCAGGGCCAGCCCTGCTCTGGGCACAGCTCAGAAGGCACGGGAAGCTGCGGCAGGTCTCGAGGTGTAGCGCCCCTCTGCCAAGTCTCAGGAGCACCGATGGCTGAGGTTCCCAGACACGGAGGCCCACGTGTGTTGGTGCCGTGCCAGGGGTCCCATGAAGAATCCACGAGGGGGGCCTTGCCTCAGGGTGTGCGTTCTCATTTCTCCTATCCTAACTACCTAAGTAATCGGCTCTGAGGAGGGGCTGGTCCTCTAATGTCTTTTCTTTCCGTGAGTTCCCAAGGCAGTTTCACGGCTACCGGAAAGCAGAGAGAAGCAGCAACGTGCAGCCCATGCTTCTCAGTGAGTCACCTTCACAGCCCTGCAGGACTGCGCTGGGCATTGGCAGCCCGGGCGCTGGGCACCGAACGCGGCTCACCTCTCCCCCAAGTCCCGGTGGCAACCACACCTGTCTGCCCACCCTTCTCCCCATTTTGAAATGCCCATATGGCCCTCACGAGAAACACGGAATAGTTGTGACTCGTAATTTCTGTTTAGCAATATCTCACCCAGGGACAGTGGAGCTGGCAAATCATGAACCACGGGCACACTTTGGCCCACGGCCTGGTTTCACATGATCTCCGTGCTAAGGATGGTTTTTGTATTTTTAAAGGGTTTGGAGGAGGAGAAGAGGAAGGGATAGGCTCTGCATGTGGTCTGCAAAGTCTATGTTTACCTTCTGGCCCTTTAAAGGTAACATTCACAACTCAACAAGCAATGGCCATGGACCAGCCATCCTGCCAGGTGCCGGTGAGGCCGTGATGGATAAGACATCGTTGTTTTCCCGGGGAAGCGATAATTATGTGTGGGACGGAAAATAAATGCCCCATAATAGCAAGTGCGGCCTGCCCCATGATGGGGTCATACACATGTCCACGTGTTGCTATGGTGACTCAAAAAGAGGGACATCCCAGCTCAGCCTCGGGGACTTAGGGAGTTCAGATCAGGGGAGCCTTCCAAAACGAGGGGGCAAGACTCTGGAAAGAGAAGTAGATATTAGCCACGACAAGGAGAGAAAGAGGCAGGAGCTGCAGCTGTAGAGGGGGTTGAGGCCTGTTCCAGAAGATTTAGGGCATCACAGCGAAGTGCTTGGACTTTCCCCAGGCTCCATCACGTGACAGCTGTGTGGCCTTACCTACAGCACTTAAACTTTCTGTGCCTCAACTTCCTCCTCTGTGGCTAAGAAGACTACCTGTTTCATAGGGTCGCTGAGAACATTAATTGAGATAATGCATGAGGCATGCAGAACTGGGCCAGCCCGTAATTAGCATTCGGCCAATGTCGGTGATTGCTGTCGCTGTCGAGTTATTTGCTCTTATTATGCAGTCAGCGATGAGAAGGCCTGGAAAAGCTGTGAGGACCTACCATGTGCCTGGCTCTAACCGAGCACCGGGAATACAGCGGTCTTACTCGTCTTACAACATCTGAATGAGAACTAGACCTTGCAGAAATGCAGGCGGAAAGCGTTATGAGGATCACTCCCTGGTGCCAACGGCAGAGTGCTCAGGAAAGGCCAGAGGTCCATCCATCCTTCCCGGACGGCGCGGAGGAGCCCGCTGCCAGCCCGGGTGTTTGCCTGAGAGCCCAGGCGGGAGGAGGTCTGGAAAGTCGGGAGGCACACGCTTCCCTCGCTCTCCTGAAAGAAGCATTCCATCTATGGCTGAATAGCGGAGGAAAGCGTCAAGTCTTCACTGCACAGACGCACCCTTGACCCAGGACAGCTTAGCTTTTCTTTGCTTCAGCAGCCCTACCAGGTCATCCTCTCGCCAAGATTTCTTTGGACGCCCGCAGGCCCTCCGCGCGCGGGGCCCCACTTCCCCGCACGCAGGAGAAAACCTCTCCCCGCGCATGCGCAGTTCAACCCGCGGCAGAGGCCCCCCGGAAACGGAGTCCACACGCGGCCGCCGCTCGTGCGGGACGGAAGAGGAGCTCTTCCTGCCCAGCCTGTGGAGCCTCCCTCTGGCTGCTCTGGGAGGCGCGGGATAAGCGCCAGTACGCAGCAGGCAGGCCTGCACCGTGTCCTCCCGTGTCCCCGTTTGTCCTGCGACCGAGCAGCGGTGAGTAGAGACGGTGTCCCGCCTTCTGTGGGTCTCTGCTGATGGTGACCGCCGTGGTTGCTGGCCCGCCTGTGCGGATGGGCCGCGGTGCGGCAAACCTGCGGCGGGGGCCCCGAGGGCGGGGCTCTGAGTGTGCGTTTCCGCGGGGTGCGGGGTGGCGGTGGCCCTCCGCGATGCCCTGGGCCCAGGTTCGACCGTCCCCACTGTGGGGACAGCCCGGTGCCGGCAGCTGGTGGCCTCTGCCCCGCAGCCCAGCGCTTGTGCTAGCGGGACTCTGACTATGCAATCTCTAAGTGCTCTGGGCTGCTTTGAGAGGAGGACATTATCTTCCATATTATTATATAATGATGAGAAAATGTTCCTGTGTTCTGAGCACACTGTGTTCCAAGCCCTTATTTATTTTCCCTCCATAATATGAGTTGACAGCACAGAGACACAGGTCTGTGGTCATTTCCACACCATTTGTCTCTCCCCACCCCACCCTCCTCTCCTCCTCCGCCACCTGTCACCTGGGGCCTCGGGCCCTCTCCCCAGGCCACGGCCCTCCGGGGAGTGCCCTGAAGCACAGAGCTCTTTCAGCCTTTGCTCAAATGCACTCATTGAATTCTGACAGTAGCCCCAGGAGGTAGATATTATGGTGGTTCTCATTTCACAGTTGAGGAAACTGAGGCCTGAAGAGGTTCGGTAAGGTGCCAGGGTCACACAGCAGGTGGGAGGCAGAGCGCAGACTCAGCCCTGGCTGTCTGACTCCGCACTTCGTGCTTTCGGCCTGCGCTGTTCCACCTCCGGGTCTGTGTGGATCTAGATACAGAAGAACAATTGTGGGCACCGCGACAGCTGGTGTCCCGGCCCATGGACACTGGAGCCGAGGCGCACGGACCACTGCCCAGTGAGAGGCAGAGCCCATGGAAGCTCTAGGCCGTTAAAGTAGTCAGAGCTATCCTTTCTCACTGGGGCGCTCCCCGAGTTTCCCGGGGCGTCCTACAGTGTGAGTGTCTGGAATTCCTATGGGAAGTCCAGCACCTCCAGAGCCATTCCTGGGGTCCCCGGAGCTCCCCAGAAGCAGCCTGGGTTTGAGCTGTGGCACCAGGTACCAGACACCCTGGCTCTGGGGCCAGCTGTCTGGGCATGGCCAGCAGTGGGCCGCCGGGACCCTCCCAGGAATGCCCTGTGGACGTCTTGGAGTCTGTCACGGCGTATCTCTAGGTCTGGGACTGTCTGTGGGTGTAATGGGACACGCGTGTATCTCATGAAGGTGTGCTTCACTGGGTGGTGGTGGTGTGTGTGTTTGTGTGTGTCGGCTCACGTCTAAATATGGGTATGTACAAGTATGAGCATGAAGCATGTCAGAGTATGTGTAGAAGAGGACAGGCCAGAGGTACACAGCTGTGTAGGCACATGCGTGTGCGTGGGCACATGTTCCTGGTGGCCCTCGACACGTTGCGGCTCCGAGCCGCCCAGTATTCCACCTTCACTTCTCCGAGCCCCCAGCAATGCTCCAAGGTGACCCGGGCCCTGCCTGCAGATGGGGGTAGCTGGCTCTTTGTGAGCCTGACTTTGTCCCCCCAGCTTTCCCCTTGCTCGTATTCTGCTTCTTTTGCTTTCTGCTCTCCTCTCCCCCTCTGCCCCGGCCATGTGGACCATTTGTGAACAGATGTTTGGTTCAGATAGTTTTTGAGTCAAAGATGGTGCCCAGGAGCGCCCAGAGCCACGGCAGGGCTGTGCCAATGACTTTCTGCGTCCCCACCCCCACCCTTCTGACCGGAGCCTCTCCCCCACCCCAGACCTCTCCCCCGCCCCAGGCAGGCAAATGAACGGGGGAGGGCTCTCCCCTCTCTAGTCTTTCTGCCTCTGGTTGTTTCTGAGGTGGGGGGTGGGGTGTAGCACCGCTCTGACAGCGGTAGGCTCCCATCTGGGTCTCTGGGGATTTCATTCACAGCTGCCACAACACCCTGCAAAGCTGGGTGAATTGGGGGCTGTGGGACTCTTGGAACCTGGGACCGTTGGGAGGCTGATGGCTGGTGGGCCCCGAGGAGAAGAGTTAGCAGGTCAAGAGGCAGGAGAGGGGCCCCGGCAGCCCGGCAGGAGAGGCAGCTCTCGGCGCGGCTCTAGGACAACGATGCAGAGTCACTCCCGCTGCAGCAGCCCTGCCTCCTGCCTCCTGCGTCCTCCTCCTCAGCACCTCTCCTTACCCTGTCCTCAGCGCATGGATCCAGGTCTCCAGGTGTGACCGCCCTCCACTGTGCCCTTTGCCCAGTAGGGCTTATGTGGGTGCCTTCCGGCAAGGACTCTCTCGTGATGATAAAAACAATCAGAAAGCTCTGGACAAGTTCACTTTGGACAAATTGCTTAAGCCCTCTGCGCCTCCATTTTTCATCTGTAAAATGGGAATGGAATAGGGTTACGGTGAGAATTGAATGAGTTCCTGTATGTAAAGCACTTGCAACGGTATCTAGCATGTAGAAAGCTCTCCGTAATGGTTCACTATTATGAGACTGTCCCAGAGGTCCATCTGGCCTTTCCCCATGGTCCACCAGGCATGGGGGTGGGGGACAGGGGGTGGGGAGATTTGTCTTTGGCAGTTTCTACATTTGGAAGGAGGGAGGGGCAGTGCCTTCACACCTGGAAAGAAGTCCCCCTGTCCTGGCATTTTGGGCTGCGTCTAGGATGCCACGGCCCAGCCCAGGGCTCCCTCCCTGTCCAGGCAGGGGAGGGTTGCAGACAGTGAGACCTGTTCTCCCAAGGGTCTCTTCTTAAAGGTCAGCAGAGCGGAGACCCTCTATAATTTGTATCTGGTGATGAGGCCAGCAGACATGGGCTCTAAAAATAAACCTTAACAAGATTTTAATTAAGCGCTTTCCACCGCGATTCGGATCACGGATGTTTCTTTCCTAGAACAACTGACCTGCAGTGCAGCCCATCCCCCGGGGGAATGTCAAGGGCCTCACTCAGAGCGCCAGACTGAATCCAGATGAGGCTGCACTGGGCTCTGGGCTGGCCTTGGCCGAAGGACCTGCAGACTCAGTGTGAGGAACCCCCTGCCAGCCCTAGCCCTGGGTGTACCCACACTCCTGTCCCTCCCCCCAAATGGGCTGTGTGAACAACCTGAGCCCCATTGGACTATTTCTGTACCTAGAAGCAAGTGGAGACTGGGGAGGTGGCTTCGCTTTTTACATTTCTTTTTCCCCAGCTTGTAGCTCTTGAGGTGGTGTCTGAGGACCACAGAACCTGTCTGGTTGACAGGGCCCAGGGACCAGCCTAGACTGAGCACACGGGACAGCGCCCTGCTGTGAAACGCCCCGGAGCAGGGCCCTGGCTCCAGCTCCCCGCAGGCCCCCCGCTGCGGAGATGTCCTCCCGGCTCCTTCTCACTGCAAAGCGAGAAAAGATTAGTGGGGTGCTGGGACTGAGGGAGGTGACACTAGCCTGCTTCAGGGGTGGTCCAGACTGGGGTGGGCTGCAGGGTGGGGAGAGAGGAAGGGGAAGGAGAAGGGAGGAGGAAAAAGGAGGGAAAAAGGAAAGGCAAAGGAGGAGCCAGGGGGAGGGGGCGGGGGAGAGGACCACAAAGGCGGCACCTCTCTGGTGCTCTGGAGCTCCCTGCCCCCCACCTCACTGTGGGGGTTGCTGTGCTCCACTTCGGCTCCTGGAGGCGGGGTGCTGGGGTGCCGGCAGGGCTGGGGTGGGAGGACGAGGAAGGCGCCGAGGAGAAAAACAAAGGGGCCGGAGCTCGTCACTGGGACCCAAGAGTCTGGGCTGGGGGTTGGGGGTCCCGCCTACACCCTAAGCACCTGGCTGCCCAGCGCCCAGCCGGTCCCAGCCCCGCCCGCTGACCTGCCTCCCACCGGCTGTTGTTTCCAGCTTTCAGGGGAATGTTTTGTCCCGGAGCTGGGGCTGAGGCTACTGTCTCGCTAGAATGACAGATCATTGTTGTTCTCGCTCCCAGCTCTGGTTTGGGATTTGAGGGTGGAGAAGCTGCATTCTCTCATAATTAATTTAGATGGCTGTCACTGTGGTCACCACTGGCCCCCGGCAAAGAGCAGAGCCTGAGAAATTGAGGTGAAAGAGGGGAAATAATAACCACAGCCTAGGTGGGACTTCCCAGACTCAAGTGGTGGGGCCGCACAGCCCTGCAGGGTCCTCCCCCCACAGCCACAGAGCCTGGCGGGGTCGCACCCAGCATCCTCTGAGCATTTTATGTATATTTTCTCACTTAACCCCCAGAGTCACCCATACATTAGCTAGTGTTAGCCCCACTTTACCGATCAGAAAACTACAGCTCTAACAGGTTAAGTTACCAGCTTACAGTCACACTGGCAGCAGCAGGGAGAGCTCAGATTTGAACCCTGGTCTCCGCCTTTGCGATGGTCTCCTATATGCCAGGCAGCCCCTCCAGATCCTTTCCTTTGGGGCCTCCACATTGCCACTGTCCCCCTCCCCCTCTATCCCCTCATCCCTTCCCTAGGCCTGCCTCAGGCACCCCTTGCCCTCTGTGCCTCACTGTGTGTCCTGTGAGGGGGACCTGTTGCTACTTCACATGGGGGTTCCAGGGCCTGGCACTGGCCTGAAGTGACCTCCTTCTCCGTCCCCAGGATGTGCCTTTTAAGTAGAATGTAAACCTCAAGTTCAAGGACAAGTTCTTAAGAGGGTTAACTTCAGTGATGCAAAAAAGTGGAGGCCACGGGTACCCCCACAGCACACAGGCAAGGCCCACCCTGTCCCTCCCCACCCGGCACCAGCACCGCAGCTGTAGGAGGCGGGCAGGTCTGGAGAAGGGGAGAGAACAAACCTCGGCTGAGGATGTCCTGCAGGCCTGGGCCGTTCTGCCACGCACTTCACAAATGCTGCCCTGTGCACCTCTCCACAGCCCGTGGGGCAGTCGCTGCTCTCCACGGCTCAGAAAAGGAAACCAGGGTCTCTTTAGAGATGAAATAACTTGCCTGAGGAAATGCTTCTACTAAGTACCTGAGCTGGAATTCAAACCCATTCATTCAGTCATTCATTCATTAATCATGTTTTTATTCCTTTTTTGTATGTTTTATTCATTATGCTATGACAGTTGCAGTTACCCCATTTTTTCTCCTCTTTATCCCGCTCTGCCCTGTGTCTCTCCCGCCACTTAGTTCATGTCCATGGGTCGTACACATAAGCTCCTTGGCTTCTCCAGTGTTTTGAACTCTGCATCTGATAGGTTGGCTATCTTCTCGTTGTCATTAATTCTTTTTCTGGAGTTTTGATCTGTTCTTTCATTAGGGCCATATGTCTTTGTCTCAGCGTACCTGTTACATGGTAAGGGGCGGAGCCTTAGGTATTCTCCAGGGCGGGGCAACTGGTTGGGCTGTGTTATGGCACTATCTGTGGGGGAGGGGCCAGAGAGGGAACAGTGCTGTTTGCTCCGTTCTCGCCCCACTTTCCGTCATTCCCCCACTACCCACAAGTGAATTGGGCCCTTTCTGGTGCTGATTCCCAGGTGTGTGGGTTTGTGTACTTTCTAGGACCCTGTGGGTTCCTCCAACAGTCTCCTGTGAGACTGAAATTTTCTCTTGCTGCTGCAATCCCACAGGTTTTTACAGCCAGAGGTTTTGAGTATTTCCCCACGCTGGAACCCGGGGTTGCACGGTCTGCCTTGCTCCCCAGTTGTTCCTCCTGGTTTATCCACACACGAACATGGGACTGCCTGGTCCTCCAGCCGCTGCCTTGCCGGCCCTGGTCCTCCAGCCACTGCCCTGCCGCGTATCCTCTCCACCCCAGCTGCCCATCTCTGCCCCTCCTACCAGTCTGGATGAATGTTTCTTCTTTAACTCCTTGGTTGTCAGACTTCTATACAGGTCAATTTTCTGGAATCCTGATTGTTTTTTATGTTTAAATTGGATGTCATCCTTCTTTTGGTTGTGCAAGGAAGCGAAGCGTCTCTACCTCTGCCTCCGTCTTGGCCAGAAGTCCATATTTTTATTCCTTAACTATCATTTCTCCCTGTGTTCCCAAGCATATTATTCCTTCATTCCGTCATTCATTCATACATTCTTCTGTAGCTATTATTTTTGCGGTGTGTTCCCAAGCGGGAATAGACTGTGCAAATCAGTACAGTAAGGTGTTGCGTGGTAGTCCAGTAGCTGCCCCGTTGGGGACCAGGGGTGGTCACAAACACTAAATACCTGGCCAGGTCTGCCTGAGGGCAGGGGTGGGGAAGTGGAAGGGAGTCAGGAATAAAAAAAGAAGAAAAAAAAAAGAAAAGAAAACCTTTCTGAAAGAGGCCTGTGGAGCTGGCCTTTTTCTTCCCTCTCCTCCTGCTGCCTCCAGAAGTGCAGCGTGGGGAGGGGGCACAGAGGCCTCAGATTGGGCTTCTTTAATTAATCAATCAATTTATTTATTTATTATCCTCACCAGAGAACATGCTTATTGATTTTACAGAGAGGGAAAGGGAGGCAGAGAGAGAAGGAGAGAAACATCAATGTGAGAGAGAAACATCCAACGGTTGCGTCTTGTAGGCGTCGTTGCCGGGGATGAACCGCGTCCTAGACGTGCCCTGAGCGGCAGTCCACCCCACGACCCCTTTTGACTCCTCTGCTCTGGGCCACCTGGCCTAGCTGTGGCATTTTGAGGATTATTAGATCATTATGCAGTATCTCGTACTTCTTGGTACATTTGGGCAGCAATCACCGTTTTCTGTCTTTGTTTCTTTTCTCTTCTTTTTCTTTCTCCCCTTTCTTCCCCAGTTCAATAGAGGATGATTTTAAAATATGCTTAACTTAAAGAACAAGGATTTTTCAAAAAGTGGGAACCTGAGGTAAAAATGGAAAACAGATGCAACTCAGAGTATTTTCAATGTGTCTTTCTCTGTGTTTCTATTTTGCAGGTTTTAAATGCAGAATTAAAGTGTAAAGCGGAGGGAACTTTCTCTCATGCAGCATTTACATAAGAAACACATTCAGAAAAAGAGGCTGTGATTCTGAAAGTGTCCTTATTATGCTGCGCTGAAAAACTCCCTCGGGATCAGAGAAGGTTTAAATTAGTCCGAGAGACCAGGAAACAAAACCCCTCATTTCAAATTGCAGATCGCTCCCAAACTGAACATGTCACCCCAGGCAATGGCCGCACTGTGTTCAGGAGCAGACAAAGCCCTCTTTGCGTAAGGCTCCACCTTCCAGAGCCTTCATTACAGTTGCCCTGCTCCTCCCACATCCACCTAGCAAGTCCCGACAGGGCACTTGGTGCTACGTCATAGGCTTTGAGCTCAACTGTTAAGTGGGCACTTTTTTTTAGTGGTCGAGCGTTTTCCTCTAGAAATGTACCCACAGGCTATTTAATAGACTCAAGAAACCAAAATCAATTTCCATAAGTCCATGTTATGTATGTGTGCATTTGCATATTTGTTTTTTCTCTGATATGTAGCCGATATTTGCAGGTTAAATGGCATAGAATTTCACTGACAAGGATAATGCTATTTACCCAACGTCCTGGTTATCTATTCTCTGGGTAACAGACTGCCCCAAACTCGGCGACTTAAGTAGCAATCCTTTTCCTGTGTGCAGTGATTTGTGCATCAGGAATGAGGGCAGGGCTCAGCTGGGTGATTCTCCAGCTCCGGGTGACATCGACTGGGGTGGCTCCATGGCATCCAGCCAGTGGTGGGGCTGTTCTGGAGGGTCCCACACAACTTCACTCACACCCCTGGCTCCTTGGCAGGGATGGCTGTCGGGCTGGACCCCATGGACCCCTCCTTCTACATGTGGCCTCAAGGCCTCTCTACGTAGTCTCTCCAAGGCTCAGATTATTAGAGAAAGTTTATTTAGGAAGTCACAGAGGTAGAAGCAGTGAGCCACAGAAGAAATGGGCTCAGGAAATGAGTTACACAGGCAAAAGCAGGACCCTTGGAGCTTAGGAGAAAGAGAGAGGCAAGGAATGCACTTAGAAGGGGGTGGGGAAGAGCGTGGACGTGCCAGAGAGAGGGGGACAGGGGGAGGGGAAGGAGGGAAAGAGGGAAAAAGAGAGAAAGAGGATGCTGGGTCCTTGATCTTGAGGAGTTTTGTCTAGAGGTCTCAGGGGAGGATCTCAACAGAATGCTCATCAGTTTTCCAGTTGTGTCCCCACTGTATCTGCTGATTGGTCGGTGCCAGGGCAGGGGTCATTTATCAGTGCAGCTGGTCCTGAGGTCAGCCATGGCGTCCCCTGTCTGGTTTTGCTGCTTTTCTGGGCCTGGAGCTGAAACACACCTGAGGCCTAGATGTATTTGAAGCGGGTCAGAGCTTCATTGTCCTGGGGGCCCAGTGCTTCAGGGCTCTTCCCCAGCCCCCCTGTCCTTTCCCTGTCTGAGGGGTCCAACCCGCATGACTGGCAACGTGCTGGGGAGGAAAGGGCAGGGGAGGGTCCGAGCGCATGAGCAGGATATGAAAGGCCAGGGGGTCTAAACCGCGGGCCCAGTGATGTGCTAGGGGAGGAAAGGCCACCTTGGGGCCCAGGTCTCAGCCCAGGCTTGCCCTTTGCTAGCCCCCCGGCCTTCCGCCCTGGTGACCTTCTGTACCTGGCCTGCTGTCCTCGCTCCGGTTGTGCCCGTCTAACGTAGACTAGTTTCTGCAGGGACCAAACCAGACTGCACAGAATCGTTGGATCTGCAACTTGGAAGGGACTTTAAAGATCATCTAGTTGAACATGCTGATTTTACAGATAAGATGAGCGAGGCTGAGAGAGAGCTAACCACCTGGGTCACATCCGCCGACTGCAAAGGCGAGCCTCACACCCCCGTGTTCTGACCCCAGAATCAAGAATATATTTATGGAAGGCGTACGAGGTTCACGTGTGGCACTTTCACGAAGAGAGACAGAGTTGAGTGTGTGCCGTTCTTGGTGCCCAAGGGTTTACAGTTCAGTGGAGGGGAAAGTCAGGAAATAACCTCAATCTGGGTAAAATAAGATGCAAGTAACATGCCATGAAATTCTGTGGAAGGAGCCCTGGCTGGTGTGGCTCAGTGGATTGAGTGCCAGCCTGCAAACCAAAAGGTTGCTGGTTCAATTCCCAGTCAGGGCACATGCCTGGGTTGCAGGCCAGGTCCCCAGTAGGGGGTGCGTGAGAGGCAACCACACATTGATGTTCTCTCCCTCTCTTTCTCCCTTCCCCTCTCTAAAATAAATAAATTAATTTAAAGAATCTATGGAAGGATAACTCTAGTGAGGAATTTTACAAAGGGGCTTCTGAAGACCTGGGTTGGAAATGGGCCTTGAAGGATGGGTGAAACTTTTGACGGGTGACAGGGTAGCAGGAGGGTGTTTCAGCCACAGCACATTGTGAGCAAAGGGTGGACACAGACTACCCGGGATGAGGGTGAGTGTCAGGGTGAGGAGTGAGGACTTAGTTCCACATCATCCATCCGCACTCTGTGCCCCTGTCACCCTGGAGACCCAGGGGGCACACTGCTCAGACAGATGTGGAGCCCTGCGACCAACCCGTGGTGGTTACCGAGATGCTCTACAACCAGCTGTCCTACGTGAGCAGGACCAGCTTCCTGTCCTAGGCGAGCTGTTCTCAGCACGGGCTGCCCATGACAGTCTCCATGGAAACCTTTCCAGGGATGTCCAGACTTTTGGCATCTCTCCACCACACTGGAAGAAGAGTTGTCTTGGGCCACACATTAAATACATTGCAACGCACAATCACCAACAAATCTCATAGTGTTTTCAGTCAGTTTATGACTTTGTGTTGGGCGGCATTCACAGCCATCCTGGGCCGCACGCAGCCAGCGTACCGCAGGTTGGTCACCCCCGGCAGAGTTTAAAGTTTAAACTCCCCCAACACCTGGGCCCTGCCCCAGAATGACCAAGTTAGATCTGCAGGGTGGGGCCCAGGTCTTGATTTTTTTCTGAACTCCCTAGGTGATTTAATGTGCCGGGGAGCATCAGAAGCACATGGAGGGCTTATCAAAACACAGATTACTCCCTGACCCAGAGTTTCTGCCTTTGGGGATGGAGCCCAAGAATAAGCCTCTCTGACAAGGTCCCAGGATTGTCCGTGCTGCTAGTCCCGGGACCACAATTTGAGAGCCACTGCTCCAGACAAGCGACCTGACCATCACTGAAAGTTCCATCACTGAAAAGAGACTGAGGTTGCAGGCTGCGTAGCTCAGAGCCCTGCTGCTCAGAACGGCCCCTGGACCAGCGGCTTTGGCAGCACCGGTGCGCCAGTTAGAAATGCAGACTCTTGGGCTGCACCCAGACCTGCCGAAGCAGAATCCGCATCTTAAAAAGGTTGCCCAGATGATTTGAAGGTGACAGTATAGTATGAAAAGCTCTGCTCTTGAGCTAAATTCTGAGTGTTAATTCCTCCTGAGCACCCGAACCTTGATAGTCTAGTCAAATGAGCAAGGTCCCCAGGCAGAGCGGCTGTAATGCCTTACCTGAGTAACCGAGACGCCGTGGGTAGCACAGGAACCCACCTGAGCATTTTAATATATGAACTATGAATTCGGATAATAGCAGCTAGGTGACAGAATTTACAACAGCTGCTTTTTTTGGCCTTTTGCAGTTTATGAAGCACTTTCAGCTGTGACTAGTCCTACATCTATTTAAAAGTGTTGAAACACCCAAGTCCAGCCCAAATAAGAACAAACTATGGCCCCTTAACTGTCAAGACTACCCCTACTAGTCCACTTTCCTGGCCTTCACACACCTACCGATTGGTGGCCCTGGGCCGTTTTCACAGCATCTGGCCGAGTTCCAGGCAGGGTGAGCCTGCTCTTTTGAATTGGATGTTGATTACCTTTTTCGCACAGCTTTGCTATCTGCTCAAAACTAAGTGTTCCCAACTGGCTCTTAGTTTCTTGCCGAGGGGTTGGAGAATTAATGATCCATTCTGCTAAGATTTCACCCAGTGGGTCTGGAATTCGCCTTATTTTCAGGTGGCTTGTTCCAACCCAGGGATACCTGTGCATTACTATCGGCAAGATAGTAAGAGCCTTCCTCACCCCCTCCAGAGTTCCAGAACCCTTGCCTTAGCCTCTAATCCAATTAGTTCAACTTAATCCCTCTCAGCGTTGGGGTGCAGCAGGGGTCAGGCCAACCCCTGCCTCATTTCCAGTCGGGTGCCTCTGTCTCTTTATGCCCATCTCACGATCTGTTGGACTGCTCCCAAACCTGAAAGGCAGCCTTTCATGGAAGAGGGAAAGTCACCTGGGGAGGTCGCTTCAGGTCGCTCAGGCATGTGTTAAATCTCCACTGGCAAGGCTCCAAGCGAGACAGTTCCTCATGGAAATTCTTGCCGTTTACAGAGGATGCTGTATTTTGCTATTTTTACCCCAAGAACATCATTGTCTGGGGATGAGAAAAATGTTGGCTCACATCACAGGAGAAAGTCGCATCGATGCAATGAAAGAGAGAGGGCGCTGGATAGAGTAATCCATTTTCTTGTCAGGGCCCAGGTGGCTCTAGCGCAGCCCGACGCAGTCAGCAGAAGGCTCCGGTCTGGCTCCTCAGGTGGTTTTCACTGAGTGCGCGTTACCTGTGGCCTGTAATCTTTGTGGGCGCATACCTGTGTAGCCGGCTTTGAGAAAAACAATGTTCAAAAATGAATGGTTGCGAACTTGATCAATCAGGGAGGAGTTATCTGCATGGATAAAGAACTGGCCACAAGGGCCTTTAAAAACTGAGGACCCAGGACTTGGAGAGTCCAAGAAAAGATGGAGCCCCCATGAGAGGACCTGGCTGGGTGGGTCTCTAGGAATGTCCTACGAGAGACAACAGAGTCTGGAGTCTGGCTCTTGGACTTGACAATCCAGAAGCTCTGTCTGGAAATACAGGGTGGACACGGCTCTGTAATATTGACTGCCATTAGCCTAACTCATCGGAGTCCAAAGTATACCATATTTTACCACGTATAATGTGCACCCACGTTTTTGGCCCACACTTTCAGGGAAAAAGAATCTTTTGTTTTAATTTTTTAATTCAATTACTTACTTATTTACATTTAGAAACAAAACTGATTAGCATATTCTGGGGTACTATTTTGCATACAGATATCATTACTGCTTTCTAGAGTTACACTTTATGCATAAGCATAAATAAAAGAATTAAAAACACAAAGATATGGAATTAGTACTACCCGTGTATAATGCACATCCTTATTTTTCCCTCAAAAATTGGGGCAAAGAAGTGTGCATTATACACAGCAAAATACGGGGTAACTTAGTTGCCAATTAGTCAGTTTACTATGGACGGGCTCCTTTTTCCATTACTTAATTCAACAAATTTTACCGAGTGCCTGATATGGGCTCAAGTTCCCTGTCCTCAGGCCGCATGGCTTCTCGGAGAGACATACAGTAAGCAGATACATATACAGCACACCAGGGAGTAATACGTGCTGGAAATCAAGCTGGGTAAAGGGGAAGAGAAAAAGTTGGGGTAGGAGTGAAGACTGGGTGTTGTTCCTGTGTCAGGTGGGATGTCAGGGATGCCTTTCTGAGGTGTCTCTTTCAGGGGACATCTGGGCAGAAACCTGAAGGAGCTAGACCCAGAGATTTCTGCAGTGAGTGCAAAGGTGAACCTGCACTTGCTGTGCTGGGAACTGCAGGGAGGCCGGTGTGCCTGTGGAGAACTGAAGGGGCGGGGGAGGGGGTGATGTCAGAGACGTGTCGGGGCCAGAGCCCTGCAGGCCTTCCTGAGCATCTTGGCTTTTGCTCTGGGTGAGATTGAAAGCTGAGGAGTGACATAATGTGATTTACATTTCAGTGGCATCGCTGTGGCTGGCGGTGTTGAAGTGGATGGTGGGTGGGGGGAGAGAGGCAAGGGAAGAGGCAGGGAGACCAGTTAAGATCCTTCCTGGTAGTGGAGGCAGGAAGTGAGAGTGGCTTGGACCGCAGTGGGTGGCAGTGGAAGCTGTGATCTGGGTCAGGTCGCAGATCCATTTGGAAGGTACAGGCAGTGGTACATGCCGATGGTTTCGGTGTGGTGTAAGAGAAAGAGCAGGGTCAAGGATGACTCCGAGATTTTGCTGTGAGCGCCTGGAAGCACGAAGTCTCCATTTACTGTGAATAGGAGGAAGAGCTTGGTATCCGTGTGTGTGTGTGTGTGTGTGTGTGTGTGTGTGTGTGTGTGTGTGTGTGTGTGTTGCCGGGAGCAGCAGGAGCCCAGTGCAGAGGTGTTAACGTTGACATGCCCATTATATGTTGGGAGGTGGCAGGTAGGCCTTGGGGTACAGGGGTCTGGGATTCAGTGGAGAGATCTCAGCTGGAGACATGAATTAGGGAGTCGCAGCACGTAAGTGGCATTTAAAATCCTGACACTAGACGAAATTACGTAGAGTTGAGGGTGTAGATAAACAGGTCCGAGCTGTAGGATGCAGCAGCCTCCAGAGGTCAGTGACTTAAAGAAAACCTAGCAAAAAATAAAAAAATAAAAAGGACTGAGAAGGATCGTCCACGGGGGAGGGAAGCAGAGAGAGAGCAGTGGCCAGAGCCAGTGGAGACTGTCCCCAGAGAGAAATGACAGGTGAGTCACAGGCTGCTAATGGGCTGACTAAGGTGGAAGCTGAGACTTTGCTACTGGAATGAAGGACTAGAAAGTCCTCATTAACCTTGACAAGAGCAGCTTCAATGTACATATGGGAACAAGAATGGAATTGGACTAGGTTCCAGAGAGAAGGAAGAAAAGAAGTCAGGTGAGCAGGTATAGCATTCTCCAGAGTTTTTTTGGTTTTTTTTTTTTTTTGTAAAGGGAAGTGGAATTGAGATCATTTTGCTTTTCATTGTTAGTTGTTGCTGCTGTTGTTTTCTTTTTTGTTTGTTTTGGAATAGAAATACCAGAGCATGTTTGTTGGCGAGAGATGTTCTTGGGTAGAGGAGGTCAAGGGCACAGATGCAGGGATTGGCTTTAGGAGGAGCACAGCAGTTCACTCATGGGAGCCGAAAGGAGACCGACATTTACAGGCACAGCGTCAGCTGTGATCGCAGGAGCCCGCTGTCTTCTCTTCTCCGTGAAAGGGAGGGGGTGCTAGACGTTTGAGGAAAAGGGAGGCCCACGGTATTGTCTGGGCCACTAGGAAAGTCAGCAATGTGGAGCGGTGCTTCCTGGAGTGTGGTCCCAGCACCCACTGCTTCAGTGTCCCCTGCAAGCGTGTCAGAGATGCAGGTTCTCAGGCGCCGCTGTAGAACTCCGGCATCCGAAACTCTGGCACCAAGCCCAGCCATCCGGGCGCTAACGACCCTCCAGGTGACTCTGAGGCACACTTCGGGGTGAGAAGCAGCACCAGTCTAGGGCATTATGGGGTGCTGCAAGGTGGTCATGAATTTAGAGTGAAACCAGTCAGTGGGGTTCATCCAAGCCCATCCTGATCGTTCTAGTGATTGCCCTGCTCTAGTGGTTTCATTAGGAGCTGACATACATCCCTATGCTGGCAAACGTGGCAGAAGTCTGCAGGGAAGGGCTTCTGCTGAAGATTTCCTCCATCTTAAAAATAAGCTCAGTGAAGGCGGTCCATTTATGCTGCTGGGTTTTGTGGTGTCAGGATGTGGCAGCTGACTTCTGACCCATGACGATAGCCTGGGACAAGGCTGAGAGGTGATTTTGGAGGGCGGAGTGGAAAGGTAGAAGGAGCCAGAATCACTGCCTATGCTATTGAGCCCCTGGACTAACCTAGAGCTTTCCCACCGGTGGACATATTGTTACGTGAGGCGACATACTCACACTCAGCCTCACCGTCTTTATCTGTGAACTAGGAGAACTGGGGATAGCCACCCCTCATGCCTGTTATAAAGACTAAGGGAAGATCATGCCTTTGAAAACAGCTTCGACCATGGTAAAGCACCCTACAGATGCAAGTTGCAAATGTCATTTCTATTCGTGCATTTGTATTTCGATTAGCATGATATGCATTTTGTTCATACGTAATTTTCTAGAAAGTGAGGTATAGTGAAGGTGAAGGCACCAAGGCATTTGGGACCTCCTCAGGGTCCTCCAACGTCAGGTGGTCTGTCCCAGTGTGAATCCTTTCTTTCAGGCCACCAGCCTGGCCCCGGACCTCATAGACAGAGGTGCAGCGGGACAACACAGGCCCTGAAAGCAGGTGCAAAGGAGCAAATTCCAGAGCCCAATGCACCACCTCCTCTCACCCCATCAAAATCTTTCACCTGCTTCTAAATTTCACAGCTCATTTCAGCTCTCCGCATGAGACAACAAATTTCATCCTGAGTGGCCCCCTGCCAAAGCAAGTGTTACTGGCAATGTGGGCCCTCAGTTCTTGAGTTCAGCAGAGAAAGAATTCAGAGCCAAGGACCCTAGTGCAAGAGGAAAGTTTATTTAGCATGCAAAGCGAAAGTACACTCCAAGAGAAGGTTAGAGTGGGCTGCTGAGGGAGCTGCCTTGGCCTTTTAGTTTTTAATTTTTTCAAACACCTTTTTGTATGGATTTTACTGGCCATTCATGCACCTTTTGTGAAGCATCTGCCCAAGTCTTCTGCCCTTTTTAATTGGGCTGTTTGTGTGTTTATTGTTGATTTGTAAGCATTTCTTTCTTTCTTTCTTTTTTTTTTTTTTTTAGAGAGAGGGGAAGGGAGAGAGAAAGAGAGGGAGAGAAACAGCAATGTACGGTTGTCTCTCACATGGTCCTCACTGGGGACCTGGCCCGCAACCCAGGCATGTGCCCTGACTGGGAATCGAACCGGGACCCTCTGGTTCCCACCCCGTGCTCAATCCACTGAGCTACACCAGCCGGGCCTGTAAGCATTTCTTATGCAGACCAGATACAAGTTCTTTGTCAGATAAATGTGCTGTATTTTTTCCCAGTCTGTGGCTTGTCCATTCATTTTCTTGATGGTGTCTTTGCAGGAGCGGAAACTTAAAATTTTGGTGATATCCAACTTATTATTTTTAATGCTTTGTGCTTTCTATGTCCTGTCCAAAGACTCTTTGCGCATCCCAAGCTCAGGAAGTTATGCTTCATTCTGGCGGCTCTGTGCCTGTGTGTGCTATGCTTAGGTCTGTAATCCATTTTGTTTGCTTTCCTCCTTTACTTTGTATTTTTTATTGATTTTATTGGGGTGACATTGGTTAATAAAATTATATAGGCTTCAGGGGTACAGTTCTATGACACACCGTCGGTATATTGCATTGTGTATTCACCACCACCCCAAGTCAGGTTGCCTTGGCCCTTTAGAGAGAAAGTCACAGAGGCAGTAGCAGGGAGCCAGCTGGCTGCTTGGACTCGGGAAACAAGTTACTGAGAAGGGCCCTGAGAGCTTAGGAGGAAGAAAGCAAAGATACACGCCTGAGGGAGAAAGTCGCTGGCGAGAGCTAGAGAGAGAGCGTGTGCACACTGGGTCCTTTGTCTTAAGGGTTTTTGTTTGTTTTCTAAAGGCAGGAATTTTAGGGCTGGTTTCAGGGGAGGATCTCAATAGAATATTCATCAGCTTTCCAAGTGTCTCCTCTAATACACTGACTCATCAAAAGGAGCATATAGGGTAGGGGTCATGGCCTCTACTAATTGGTCAGTGCTGGGGTAGGGGGTCATTAGTCATTGCGTCTGGTCCTGACGCCAGCCATGGTGTCACTTCATCTGGTTTTGCTGTTTTCTGGGCCTGGAGCTGAAACACAGTTGAGGCCTAGCTGTTATCTCTCATTTGACCAAAACTCTGTGGACATCAGACCTGAGGCTTTGTTCCTAAGATTATTCGATGTTGATCAGAACCTCACTGTCCTGAGGGCTCAGTGCCCAAGGGAGCAGTTGTGTGAGGGAGAAAGAGGCAGGTGAGTCAGGGCGCCGGCTGAGGCCACGTTGAATCAGCTGCCCATCTCAGTTTGCCCCTTCCACCTTTCTCGGCTTCTCCCTGTCCTGCTCCACAAACACCCCATTCCCTTGCCGTAATGATCTTCTTTCCGTGATGCACGCGTTCCGCCCCCTCCATATCAAGCCCTCCTGTGATGAGACCAGAATTCACTTCCGCAACAGGGTCACTTCATAGGATCCACTTCTCTTCTTCCTCCTTCCCTTGCCAGTTCGTGCTCCAGGGCCTTTCCCTGGACCATCTCGTGCCCCCGCCATCCAGCAGCTGGAGCAGTTTCTCTTACTTCCTTAGTTATCTCTAAGTCTCACTTTCAAACCCCAAGTTAGCCCTCCCCATGACCTTTGAGCTCAGCTCCTCAAACCCTTCAGAAGAGCCCCGTGAGTGTCTTGGACACTGAAAGGAGCAGAACCCTTGGCCTGCATAACTTTTAAGTTTAGACTTTCTCGCTCGCACTCGGCTGAGGGGTCCTCTAGTTCTGCAGCAAACGGGTCAACACTCAGACTGCTGGCGTTTGGAATAGTATTTTAGCATTCACTACCTCGTTGTTACCACTTGGTGCTCGGCGCTGAATGTTGCTGGCTCTGGTCTGCCTCCATGAGAAGCCTCTGACCAAAGGTGACATCAGGAGAGACTTGGTGAGTCCACCCAGGCGAGGACACATCACATATCCCGAGGCTGGGAGAGTAGGAAGAGGGAGGGAACAGATTGCAGGCAGTACCCACCATAAAACGGTAATGGTGCAACAATAAAACAATCCACAAAGGAACAGGGGACACAGCTATACACAGAGGGCAGGTGCCCCATGGACTGTTGGAGATTTGGCCCAAGGGACTTCAGCCTATCAGACTGGATCTCCCCACACCTGTTTGCAAAGAGCCAGTGAGAACAGGCTGGTGCAGGATGGCACCTGGATGTGACAGCCAGCCCATACCCAGCCGTGGGAGATACCACTGGACATGCCTCAAAGGATCAGCATGCACCCCTCAGAATTGTGCCCTCAGTGGGATCATGAATGACTAGGACCCTTTGCAGGGGCCACATTGCCTCACTCTGGGATCCCCATGCAAACTGGGGGTCCCAGGATGGATCTGTCATCTCTGGGAACACAGAGGACTAGGGGTTCAGCCTGTGTGCTCTTCTACTAGACCTTGGCCCTCACAAAGACAGAGGTGGTGCTTCATTCATCAGTATGCCCGGGGAAGATCCCAGAGCCTGACACAGGCCACCCTCATGGAAAGTTTGTTGAATGGAAGGCCAAAACCAGGGGTGGGCAAGCTTTTTCTGTGAAGGGCCCAATAGGAACTATTTTAGGCTTTGGGGGCCATGCGGTCTCCATCGCATCTCTGTTTGGACTGTGAGGGAACTGTAGACAATATGTAAACTAAGGAGTGGGCCACGTTCCAATAAAACTTCATTTTATGGACATTGACATTTGAATTTAACATGTCATAAAATAGTCTTCTTTTGATTTTTTTAACCGCTTAAAAATGTGAAAACCATTCGTAGCTTATAGGATGTGCAAAAATAGTCAAGAGGCCAGGTCTGGCCCGTGGGTTGTAGTTGACTGATTCCTGGTCTAACAGGCACACAAAAGGCCCACTTCCTGTTTCGAATGGGAGTGAACATAGATCCTGTTTCCTAATTGCCAGTGGGGCACACAGTGCCCCAACAGCTGGATCACTCCACTCCTCCCTGGTTTGCACACTTGCACGCGCACACAGCTTTTCCACACTTGGGCATTGTTCTGGATACCAGAGTGTGAGATGGGCAATCTCTAGGTTGCTGTGATAATTGCAGATACACTTTTAGGACTGTTTCTGCTTCCATGTAAACGAGAGTCCTGGCTGGTGTGGCTCAGTGGATTGAGTGCAGGCCTGTAAACCAAAGGGTCACCGGTTCGATTCCCAGTCGGGGCACGTGCCTGGGTTGCAGGCCAGGTCCCAAATAGGGGGCACACAAGAGACAACCACACATTGATGTTTCTCTCCCTCTCTTTCTCCCTCCCTTCCCTTCTCTAAAAATAAATAAATAAAATATTTTTTAAAAAACAGAGAGAGATGTCAGTGACTTAAGGCTGATTTATCGTTCTACCTCCCCCACCCGCCATCACTCCAGGGCGTATTAGGCCAGGGTGGGAGACCATAACTTGGTGTGACGCTGGGAGAGAGACTGGGTCGCAAGGAGTAACCACGGGTGATCAAGAAAAGGATGTTCAGTGTTGGCACTGCTTCTTCTTGGAGTTTTACATTCGTTAGTGCATTCTAATGTATCAGGCTCCTCCACGTGCCTTCTAGTTCATTGAGTTCTGACGGGCCTGTAAGGTCTAGTTCACCTCACCGAGAAACTGTAACTCAGCGAGCGGAGGGGATTTGCCCACCATCACACAGCCTTCGGGTGACAGAGCCGACACGCATACGCAGGTATTGTATTCAAAGCGTATTTGCTCATTATTCAGTAAACAAGTTTTGAGGGCACCAGATGTCACGCAGTGTGCTTGGCGGGAGGACCGATGTCTGATTCTTGTCCTCAGGGTGTCACCATTGAGATGTGGTTCTCAAGCCTGCTTTGTCATCGGCTCCCCTGAGAGGCCTCTGTCACGACAGTTCCCAGGCCTCGTTTTCACGGACTACGTCTGGATCCGTGGTCTGGGCAAGGGCTCCATGGGGCAAACACCCCAGGGGGCACACACCCTGGGCCAGGCACCTGCCCTCACCTCCGCCTGCTCGGACAGGCAGCCCATCTGGGGCAGGTGGGCTCCAGGTCTCAGATGATGCTTCTGTCCAGGTGTTTGGGCCAGTTCTAGAATGGGATTTAGCGTCAGGGGCTTTTGGGGGACCTTCGGGAATCGCCAACCCCCCTGCACACATTTGAATCCTTCATGGCAGAGGCAGAATGCCAGCTCAAAGTTCCTTGTGTTTTATTGGAATTTGGCATTGCATCGCAGTAAAGTAAGAAAAGCTTGAAATTTGAAGCAACAGGGCCCAGGTTATAGGACCCTAAGGAAGTCACCTAACCTCTTTGAACTTCCATTTTCTCATCTAGGGGACATTGGGGACAGTAACAGGCATGACCTGTCTACCTCCCTGGGTGCAAACATTCCAGGACAACGGACGTTGGACCGTATGGAAGTGCCATCACCGTAGGGAGTCCTGTCTTCCCTGGTTTAGGTTTGCTCTTGGCCTTGGCCAGTCCTGGAGCAACTTAAGGTGTCCTAGGTCAAGTAGGCCAAGATTTCGTCCCTGGGCTCTGGCGTCACCTCCCGAGAGGACCAGCGTGTTCCAAAGTGCTAGGTGCCCAGACATCTTTCCTCCCCACCGTCAGCCAGTGTTTGAAGTGAGCTCGCTGCAGAGGAATACAAATTGAAATTCACATTAAATCACTTAAAATGCCATAGAATTCAGTCTCCCGATGTATTTTGTTGACAAGTGATATCTGGGGGACACTTTCTGACCTTTACTTAAGCTTGCCACGTGTCCTTTCTTTGTCTTGCTGTCTTCCCCTCACACTTCCAGTGCTGTCCCCATCAGCCAGGTTCCATGGGTATGATGCTAACCTTTCGGGCTCTAGGGGTTCTGCCCCCTTCCATTCCCCGCCCCCAGTGCAGGCTCCACCCACCGCCTCCTGGTGGGCTCTACTTTCTCCACCTCTGGGGAGGACACACTGCTCTGCTGGGGTCACAGAACTCTGGATGGGGGGGCTTCTGCCTCTTTTCCATGGCTTCCTACCTCAGTTAGATGTGGTTTTACTTAGTACTTAGATTTTAATGGCTGATTCCTTCAAACGGACTTTGGAATTATTTATACTGCATCTGATGATTCTGTCTTCTGATCTAAAATATTAAATCCCTCTCTGTTTTGGGATTTACAGCCTGGCTGCTCTAAGTTCATAAAGCTTTTCCATTAAAGAGCTCTCCTCTGCCAATATTTATTTCTAGAGTCACTGTTTGCCCAGAAGCTACTGGCTGCTGCATCTTCTGGGAAATGAAATTTATGTCAGCTGGCATGGAGGGGGGTGACCTCACTGGAGCACTGTTTACATCGGCCGGCGGGCACCAGCCTGGAGCCCATCTCCAATGGCCAGCAAGGGCAGGGCAGGGAGCGAACGGAGTGGGTTTACACAAACACACACGTCTGCCTCTTCCTCTCCTCCCCCCACACCATCCCACCCACCGCTGGTTGACAGTATCATTCTGTAATGAGTGGAATCTCTGAAAGCTGACACCCCTCTTACAATCAGTATTGAGGGGCTGCGGTCAGTGGTGGTGGAGGGACGGCCAGGAGGGGGTCTGCTCACAGGACGAGGGTCCTGCCTTCCCTTGCAGTGAGTCACCCTCACATACTGTGTGACGGAAGTTTTGCTGTCCTGCATTGACAGGGGAGCTCAGGGACAGATCAGAGCTCTGCTGGTCCCTTGCAGAGCTGGGGTCTGAACCTAGCTTCTCTAACACAGGGCTCTCCTCTGGTTCTGTGTTCTCCCAGTTTGGTGGCATGTGCCTCAATGATGGGTGAGGGGAGCTCTCGGCCCCAGCCCCTCTGCCCCTACCCTATGTGAGACTCACCGCCATGTAAGCTTGCCCAGGAGAGAAGGACAGAAAACGCCCGGCAGCCGTTTGCAGGGCACCTGTAGCTTCTCCCGCTCTGTTCTCTGTTCCGATTTAGCCAGCCTTCTCCCGTGACACCAGTCTGTTTTCTCCCCTTCTTCACCTCCTGTTCGATCACCACCCTACTGCATTCTCGCCTCCTCCCTTTGTCCCCACTTCACCTGAGTTGACTAGTGAACCCCCACTGTCTGGCTCAACGCACGGTTTCGGGCCCAGGGCTGATGTCGCGGACGTGGGACGGACGCAGCGGCCCAGGGAGGCTCCGCACTTGGCCCACTGCTGCTCTCTTGAAATTCCCAAGAAACTTTGAACAGGAGATTCTAAATTCTTATTTTTCACTAGGACCCACAAATTATGCTGCCGGTCCTGTTTGGGTCTTTTTAAAATGTAACTTCTGAGAAAAATTATGTTTTTGCCACTGATTTAGCCATAAGAAACTCCTCACCCTTTCCCGGTCTGAAGCTGCTGCGTCTAAAAGTGCCGTCTCATTGTGCTTTGTGTCAGCCAGGGCTGGAGAGATCGCGAACAACTTAGATACAACACTGTTCTTAAATTTATTTTATTCTGCAACTTTGCTTCTTTGGCATTGGGGTGCATGCCCCCCAGCCCCAGCTATGAGAGCTCTCTGAAGTCTGGACTGGCAGTGCGCTGATCTTTAAGTTTCTCCCCCCACCCAACACCCGCTTTTTGGTGAGGTTTCTGTGAGGTCTGTTAGGTGCTCACTCTGTAGCTTATTGGCTTAAATTGTACCCTACTTTGGTGTTGTCTCTTTGGGGGCCAATGGGGAGACAGAGAAACCAATAGTGTGACTGTTTTGATACTGAAATTGCCAAGTGTCATTCTAAAATAGTGACCCGGTCCCTCCCCACCTCCCCTCAAAAAGTAACATCTGTAACAGACACTGTTCGTGTGTGCCCACCATGCATTCTGCCTGCCCACTCCAGTAGAATCCAATTTGTTTTGGTCACCATTGGAGACTCTTCCGGTCAGGCACAGGCCCTTCCTTGGCCACAGAGAGTGAATCTGATTGGTTAAGACAGTGATGGAATCTCAGGACCTTTGGTCAGCATTTGATCTAAAGCTGACCATCTCATCAAAGAGAGGGAAGTAAAAGCTTGTTCCAGGAAAGCTTTGGTATTCCTGAGGAAAATGGACCCACATAGCTGGCCTGCTCCTGACTCTTCCTCCCACCCGCCCTCCTGCTGCCATGGGTATGGACGCAATACCTAGAGATGCAGCAGCCACCTTGTAACATGAGGAAAGCCAACACACTGCAAAAGGCAGAGAGAAAGAGATGAGGAGCGAGACCCCTGATGGCATCGTTGAGCCACTGCCCCTGTCTTAAAATAACTCCCTCTTGAGCTTCCTATCATGCACCAAAGAAACAACATCAAAACTCTTCTTTTTTATCATTGCTATGACCTTTTTCTTTCTTACTCCCAGTGAGTGGTTTTGTCACTGCTGCAACTTCTCAGCAGCATTTAGCACAATGTTGTCTATTCCCTCCACTGGAAACGCTCCTTCTTTGGCTTTCACGACATCATGTCGCTGGCTTTTCTGATCACTTCTCGTATTCCTCTCCTTGGCTCCATCCTTGACCATGGGGTCTGGTAGGGTTTAGTGGCTCATTCTTTTGTTCATCGCTAGGTATTTACCGAGTACTCCTGTGTGTTGGGCTTTATACTGGGTGCGGGCCCTGCCCTCATGACGCTTACACGCTGGTCCTAGTGCACTCCTCACCACTGTCCACACTTCAGGGAGACCTCATGTACTGTCTCAGCCTCACCATGGGCAGCCATTTCATTCCACCGCGGGGCTTCATGTTGGCTTACCTAATGAGTCAACAGCCAGCAGATTCTCCTAGGGGAGTCGGTCATGAAATAATCTTTGCTCCACGTTCCCAGCCGTGATCTGAAGAGAAGGCCTGAAAGAGCTGGCCACCTTTTCTCCTACCGAAGCGCCGACTTGATTGTTCCGCAGCACTCAGAGGGGTTAGGGGATTCTGTAATAGTAAATCCCCCTGACAGAATCCTGCCACATGTGAGGATTTTCGTTTATTTCCCATAAAATGTACTGAAAATCCCCACCAGGTTCGGCGGTTATTGCTCTGTGAGGGCCACCAGCCTCTCACTCACACACGTCTGTGACAGGGACGGAGAGAGGCCCCAGGAAGTGGAAATGTGTCTGATTCCCCCAGACCACGGGGGCAGGAAGACTGCTGCTATTTCAATAGCATTTTTTTCTAAATGTGTTTCATTTGGGAAAAGTTTAAAATGAAAAAGCTTAAAATAAAATAGCAACCCAATAATTCCATTTATGAGAATGTTAAGGTTTTTTGACCTCAGGATAGAATCCAAATGACAGGAAATAATTGATTCACAGGTATCCTTATTTTTTATTTTTAACCAAAAAATGGGCAAAACTTTACTTATTGTTATCTCTGTAATTTACTACTTCTTAGATTAAAGAAGAAACATTATATGACTATCTTGATAGATGCTTAAAAAGCACTTGTTAAAACTTCAATGACCAGCCCTGGCTGGTGTAGCTCAGTGGATTGAGCGCGGGCTGGGAACCAAAGGGTCCCGGTTCAATTCCCGGTCAGGGCACATGCCTGGGTTGCAGGCCAGGTCCCCAGTGAGGGCCATGTGAGAGACAACCATACATTGCTGTTTCTCTCCCTCTCTGTCTCCCTCCCTTCCCCTCTCTCTAAAAATAAATAAAATCTTTAAAAAAAAAAAAACTTCAATGACCATTTCTAATAAATGTTTTAGCAAGTCAGGAATAAAAGAAAAGCCATTAATTTATAAGAGATATATAAAAACCCACAACAAGCATTATAGTGAACAAGAAAAGTGAAAAAGTTCTTCCCTGCAGAGTTTGGTAAAACACCCTACAGGTACTTTAGAGCGGGGACTGCTGTTAGGTGAATGATGAACTTACTGGGTTGGCCGCAAAGTTCGTCTGGTTTCTTCTGTAAGAGGGCTCTAGCAGCACTTAGTTGTCTTTAACTTTATTCGAAACAATTTTGTTAGATTGTATTGTGACAACCTGCATTTTAAAAAGTTTATCATTGGTGTCATATCTGCATGCATTAAAACAAACTTATCTTGGTATGTTTTTGTGTAGCCATATTAATATTAAAGATGGAAGAAGATATGAAACCTGAAACGCAAAAAAAAAAAAAAGAGGATTTCTGCAATGTATGGAGAAGGTGCTGTGATCGACCGAATGTGTCAAAAGCGGTTTGTGAAGTTCTGTGCTGGAGGTTTCTCACTGGACGGTGCTCCACGGTCAGGTGACCAGTTGGAGTTGATAGCGATCAAATCAAGACATTAATTGAGAACAATCAGCATTATACCACGTGGGAGATAGCCGACATACTCAAAATATCCAAATCAGTAAAGTTAATGATGAAAATGAAAATGTGTCTTTTATTTTACAGAAAAAACCATATGGACTTTTTAGCCAACCCAATACTAGAGGTACAAAATTTAAGAGTATGTCAACAAACTCAGTAATAGATAAGATAAATGACATTATAATGCAATTTTAAAAAAAATCAAAATTGATGCAAAAACTCCTTGAAGAACAACATATACAAATTTCAAATATAGACAGAATCAGGATCTTTCCTGATATTTTTCCTTTTGCCTTCAGCAAAATTCATGTTAACAAATTGTTTGCTAATACTGGCTTCAAGTTCTAAGTTCTTATTTTTTATTTGTTTACTGTTTTCTTCTCCAAACTCCTAGCATTTGTTCTTGCTTTAGAAGCTTGTAGCTCTGCTTCTCATTAGAGGATAATTCCCAGGCAACATCCCGGTTCTCCCATCACAGCAAATTAATGTAATGACTGCCTGAGCTGCTGGGGAAATATGGGTCATTACATGCTGCTGACAGTGCCGTTGATAGTGACATTGAAGCAGGACAGAGAACATCTTCATAAATAATTACTTACACAAAATCAGAGTCCTCTAGAGTTTGGAGTGTCCTTAGGGAGCCAGTCCTTTAGTTTATACAAAAATGGGGATTGAGAACTTCCCATGATTCCTTAGCGCTGTGAAAAATCGGTCAGCGCGCACATCTCTTCCTTCTTCAGGTGGGCCAGGCTTTTCGACCAGAACTCTGAGACTTCCTGGAGCCCAGCACAGTGTTAGATGCATAATGAGTGACTAACCAAATGTTTTGCGTGGGGGCATGCACGTCCTACTTACTAAATTCCTCAAGTCAATATTTTTGGGTTCCCGAAAGGAGCATTTGAAGGTAACCTGGAACATCTGTTTTTCTTTGGCAGATAGTATCTATTGATGTAGACTCGGCATCCTGTCCTAACTTCATTTTTCTTGTCTGCCCTGTTGATAAAGCCCAGGGAAGCTACGTACTTTCCCAGCCTGGTGCTCTGGGAGGGACCAGGTGTTGGCTGGCCAGTGAGACGTAAGCAGAAGCCTGCGGGAGTTTTCTGTGTATGTTTTGCTTTCCTGATAGAAGGGACAAAAGAAGCAGGGGCCAGTCTTGCTTCGTTTCCTGTCTGGGGGGGAACGTGTTGGCTGTACTGACATCATCAGTCAAGAAAATCACAGAGATGTTGGCCCCAATGTTGTTGAACTGCTGAACCATTACCAGCACCATCTCCTTCCTGACTTCTTGTGCTAGAGAAACAAACCCCTCTTTGTTTAAGCCACGGAGTTTCTATTCCTTGCTCTTAAATGCTTTTCTAAGAATTGCTCTATGCTAGGAGCAGAAATCCTTTAAGGTCATTGCCCAAACCAAGAAGGACAGGTCTGTGTCTGTCAGGTATGACCGATGTGGCCAGGAATCTTCTTTATGTTTAGTTTTGTAACATTTACTTGTCACCATGTTAGAGAAGGTTGTTTCAATGAATACATAAAGTTTGAAAACAAAAAAACAATGACAGTTGCAGTCTTAGCCTCACATTTAGCATATTTTTAAATTTTGTTTGAGTTGCACAGTATCGAGAGGATTCTAGTTGCACAGATGAGTGTTTGCAAAGAGACGAATTTGGTTACCCTACAATTTAGGTCACAAAGTCTGAAAGAGGGATGTGAAGACAATTCCCCTTCCAAGTGGAGTCAGTAACAACGTGTTAGACCTACTCTCATTCCTTAACTGGCAAATGTCCAGTCTCAAGGAAGGGAGTCAGTGACCAGCTGTTTGACCAAATAAACCTTCATTGTTCAAAGACAAATGCAGTGAAGTGAGTTAAGAGTTCAGGTTCTGACCAGTTATCTAGCATTGACCAAGAAGCTTTACTTTGCCAAGAAACTTATTGAGCCTTTATTTTTTTATTTTTTAAAAAAGTTTTATTTATTTATTTATTTTTAGAGAGGGGAAGGGAAGGAGAAAGGGAGAGAAACTCAATGTGTGGTTGCCTACTGGGGACCTGGCCTGCAACCTGGGCATGTGCCCCAGACTGGGAATCGAACCGACAAACCTTTGGCTCACAGACCTGCGCTCAATCCACTGAGCTACGCCAGCCAGGGCTTCCTTTGAAAGGAAGAGAACAGTGTTCAGTTCTTACAGCAGGTGCTAAAACTATGCGTGATGTGACACGGTTATTGTGTCACAGCCATTGTCCAGGCATTATTTTAAAACCGATTATGGCACCACGATCACGCGTGGTGCTGAGCAAAAGTACATTCTCCCTGCACTGAATTTTGTAAGTCCATGAGTGCTGTAATTGACACTCATGCACAGCATTTCACGTGAACAGATATGGGAAGGCCTGCCTGAAAAATAACAGCATAGTAAGGACCAGCACAGAGCTGCAACATGCTGAATCAGCGGACATTCACAAAATATTTGCAGCAGGAGCAGGATACACAGAAGCGCGTAAAAATGAAAAAATAATTTGATATGTTGGTTGTCCCTAGTATGTAACTACTTGGTGTGTCAAACATTTAACTATAATTTTTTTAAATTATCGAACAAAATTCTGAGTGCATTTGAATCAACTATTTGTAAGTTCCTAAAGCATCTCTGCATAACTACAGGGGCCCATTCATTAGAGTTTAAAAATTACCTAAACTGTACCCTAAGTCCTTTCTAAAATTTGCAACTTGGGATTTTAGAGGTCCCCTCATGAGAGCTACTCAACCCCTCCTATTCTGGTCATTCATCCAGTTACATTAGAATTTTTATTCTCTAGAAGGTGAGTCTATCACAAAAACAGCAAAATGATCTTACTTTAGGGCTTATCCTGGTGATTCCATAGCATGGGGCTTGTATTAATTAGGACGCTTTGGCTAACAAGTCACTGTCAACTCAGTTCAAAATGACTTAAACTGGGAGGGCATTTGCTATCTCACATAACATGGGGTTTAGAAGGAGGGCAGTTCCTTGGTTAGTTAACTCAGTATTCCATCCACCTCATCAAGGCCCTAGTACTTTTCTATATTTTCTGCTCAGCCTTTCTCCCCATTTTTCCTCATAACTGCAAAATGACTGCCATAGCTCCAGTGATCATATCTGTGTCCAACCATGTTCAGAGGTAGAAAATAGACTTTATCCTTTTTGGTTCTTTTAAAAGCTAAAGACCTTTCCCAGAAGAATTACCCTCCATTCTTACTGACCAGAATTTAATTACATGTTCCTTATTGAGCCAATTCCTAGTAAGGGAAATAAAATTACCATGATTATCAAAACTGATGTGTTGGGCCTGGGAGTAGGGCCAAATTCAGGAATGTCTGTGACACATCAGGGAAGGTGCATATTAAGATTCTGGGTGGGAAACCCATAATGCCGGCTAAAGAGGCTAGAGAATCGCCATCTGAAGAGAATCGGCAATGCTATCTCCTGCCTGTCTGCCTTCTCCCCAGCCCAGGCTGGATGGCAACGGGAGGAAAAGACACAGGCAACAGTGAAGAGAGAGCTGGGTTGGGTCTGCACAGATAAACGTGAAGATGTGATATGTTAACCTAAAAATAAAAAGGTCTGCCAGATAAGAGACAAGCACGCATTTATTTGAGATCAATGAGAATAAGCGTGAGCCATTCAGGAAGCACCGATTCAGGCAGAAGTCCAAGTAGCAGTCCGATTCGGAGACCAAGGCAAGGGGTATTTATGAGAAAGGGAAGGGGAACAATTGCCCTAAGAGAAAGAAGGCATTTCTGTGGGTGCAGATAACATAGTGTAGTGATTCTCATTCTAAACAATGTTTTTAATTTTCAGTCCGACAGTCATCAGACCAGTAGTCACAGTAACTACTTGTTTGTTATCTTTGTAAACAGTTTTCAGGGGGCACCAGTGTACGTAGGCCTTGTCCAAGGGTTATTTGCCCAGTTTTAACATTGCAAGGCTGGAGGTAGAAGGCGTGCAAGGCAGTGCCTCGGGCGTGGCAGCCCCGACTCCATTTTGCAGTGGCCCGCCCCGTTTGTATCATGACTTAGAAATTGACCTCAATGTTTTATGTAGCCTAATGCCAAATATTTGAAATAATCATAAAAGGCTTAGCTGGGAGGTTGTTAAAGTGCTAACAAGCAAATCCGGTTTGTTGTGCACTGGTGTGGAGATAGGGTAGGTATCGGTTGTAAGTGTTCAGCAAAAGAGCCTTCCCTTTGTGGTGTGTTGTTTCATGCTTGTGCACCGCGGACACGTTCACAAGTCTGCTCAAACTCGATCCACTCCCCAGGGAAAGGGCACAAATTATGCACTATTCTGCCAGTAATGTTTGGAGATTCATCGATGCCCTTTCACTCGTTCAAGGCACCGAGTTACAGCCTTGTGATGACCTTGACTGGCGTCATGAAAACAAAAGAAAAGAAAAGGAAAGCGTGAGGAAAGAAGCAGAACGAGCAGCAAAGGCAGGATGTCTGTTAGCCGTGCGACCGATCCGAATCTCTTCCGAGACCTCAGCTTTACCTCTGTGAAATGGAACTAGTAGAATTTTTTCCAAGAAGCAAGTGCATAACATGTAAAAGGCTTCTGAATGGCACAGCATTTTACCAGTCTTGGGTTAAAAATGTAATTGCCAATAAATCCAAAGAGCACAGCGGCTCTTACTTCCCAGTTGAATTTACTGAATTCAACATAGCGCCCCTCAGGAGGACGCACCTCAAAGGTTCCTTCTCCTCAAGCAAGCATTGTTCTCAAACTCATGGATTGAGCCCTACACCCCTTTTTCAGTAGCTGGTTTAAAACAAAGGCACCAACTGAAACACCCTCGCCCACTGGCCAGCACTACTCCCAACAGGTGAAGTCATGGCACCCCAATGTGGCTGGGAGTCCAGGGACAGAGACAGAATGGGAGAATCTTCTAGAAGCTCCTTCCCCTGCTCTCCCAGACCAACACACAGCCACCCCAGGGACTCTCATTGAGCTCACCCCGGGCACCCTCACAGTCTTTGCTTGGTCCCCTCTGTGGGTACACTCAGTCCAAGTTCCTCACGCCCTTCGAGACAGGAATGCCATCTCCAGCCCCCTCACTGTGGCGGCCACTTCCCTTCATCTCATACTTTTTCCACCCGAATGCCTCTCGGTGTGCGAGGCCCACCTTCTCCTCCTGTTTCTCAGATCTTCATAACAGTCTTTCCCTTCCACGCCCAACTGCCTTGGTCGCCGTCCCTTCACCACTGAACAGCAAAATGTCCACTTGAGTTTCCCCAGAGATCCATCAGCAAAGAGTTGCTGAGGGGGGCAGGTGGTTGGAGGCGCTGAGGTCTGCGACCCACAGACCTGGGTGCTGTCCCCGCAGAGCACGTGGTCAGTGACCTCACCCAGTGCGAGCAGGCAGCTGACTTGGGGAATTGGGAGATGTCGTTGCGTGACACAACTGGACCCACACACCAATAATGAAACAACGGGAAGTCATGATCAGTGAGACAAAAATAAAAAAAGAAAGTCTCACATATGCCAAAGCAATAACGATGCCGCTGATAGAACAGCTGTCCTCGAGGCCCGGGAGCCCCTATTTCTCTGACGTACGCGGGACCGTGCTGCCTGCTACTGAGATCCAACTGCTTTAATGAGCAGGGCCACCCTCTGTTCCTGGGGCTCAAGGACTTTCAGAAAGGGCAGTTTCTCTGCTTTTGACAGATCCCCATTTCAGAGCGGTGGTAGAAAACGGCCTACTCCCCGACGATTGAACTTCACGGGTGGGGGGTGGGGGTGAGAAAGAGCTCAGTTCCCGGTCTGCTGCATGACCGCTGGTCCCCTAACCCCACACCTGGCAAAACAAGTTCCTGAACAAGCATCTCCTCCCGATTCAGCCTTGCTTTCTGTCCCACAACTCCCAGGCCCCTGCCACAGGCACGGACAACAGGAATTGGGGGAGCTGATGGCAGGTGAACTTTCAGGTTCCCCATCCACCCAGAGGGTGGCTGACACCTGGGAGAGGTTCTGGGGACAAGCAGACCAGCCAGACCATGCAAGGCACAGGGAGCAGGGCGGTGGTGGGTGGGTTCTCTCCTGGCTCCAGTGCCGTTCCAGACAGCCGTGTCTGACAAATGGCTGGTCCCCTCAGCAGGTCTGCCCAAGGCGTCCTCACTGGGGCCTCGGGAAGGGAGGGAAATGAAGGGCCTGCCGAAAGGAGACATCTGTTCGCTCATCGCCGACTGCTTCCTGACTCCCTGAGCAGTTCCCCGGGAACGCGCTGGCTCCCCGGTTTTCGGTCGCGCGCGTACAAAGATGATCCTTAACAACCGGGCTCATCTTCCGAATCACGTTCAGGCTCACTGCACAGCCTTTGCAGACTCTGCTCATCTCTCTCTCTCTGAGTCTGCCTTTGCCCTAGGTCTGGGATGAGCGGAAAGGGTTCGACTCCCTACGCTGTTCTCCTGGCTTTAACTTCCAAGGGAGCTTCTAATTATTGGTTGGTTTGTTTGTCTCTCTCTCTTTTTTTTTTTTGTCCTTTGGGGGTTGTATGGAGCTTCCTCTCTTCTATCTCTGCTTCATTTGTGCATGTTTTGATTTAATGTATCTAGAGAAAGCGTTGCTGCAACTTTCACTTTATGATGACTCGACTCAGGTTTCCAGTTCTTTATTTCCCCCATGCTGAATAATGAGGGTTTTCAGGTCTGTGAGTTGTGACTGGGTAGGAGGAGGAACACGGGCTGTGTAGTCACGCTGCCCGTGCGGGTTGTGTCTTCACCACTGCGTCTTTCTGGCTGCGTTATGTTCCTTCAGGTAGGCAGTGGGATAGAAGAACCTCTCCTTCTCTCTTAGGAGGATGTCTTGAGGATCAAAGGAAGACATGAAGACAGACATCTCTCAAAACTATTATGAAAATCATATACATTTCCATGTAGCAAGCGTTACTCTGTGCGGGGCACCAGACTAAGCTCTCTGTAACCATTTCATTCCATCTGCACGGTGATGCGAGAGGGGCAGGTGCTGTCGTGACTCCGCATGTGCAGCGGAGGAATTGAAGCTTAGACAGGGTGAGAAACCGGCCCCAGGTCACCCAGCATGTGAAAGGGAAGAACCGTGCTGACACCGTCGGAACCAACGGCGCCGTCATTCAGCTGGACGCTGGTGATGTCTACATAGCTTCGCTCCAGGGAATCAAGTGCTTAGGAGACAGTGAAACTCCAGTGCACTCGATGAGGGGTTATTCACCGTATGATGGGCTGGAGAGGAGTCCCTTGCCAACATTTTGCTTGTTTTCAGAATCAAAACTCACACCATTGACTAGTGGACAGCACAGTATATAGGTAATTAGCATCCTTATCTGAAGTTAAAGGCACAAAGTATGAATTTGGGCAAGTCTGTCTCTTTGGCTTTCTGTATCTTCACTTGTGAAGAGGAGTTGTTTAGACAAGAAAGCCATTAAGGTCACAATAATTATGATCGCTAACATTTATGAAGTGCTTACTAAGGGATAGGTCTTTGTCTAAGTAGTGTTCAGTTTTATATGATTCTCACTACAAAAGCTAGGTGCTCCTGTTATCAGTCCCTTTTTGTAACTGAGGAAACTGAGGCACAAGAAAGTCTGCCTAAAGTCACATAGAAAGTAGGGGGCAGAGCTGGGGATGTACACACTTAACCACTCAGCTGTCTTCCCTTTTTAACTTATAGGAATTATATTTGTTGCCTTGGATGGATGGGTAGCCACACTTGATCACTTCTTTATAGGCTGCCCCAGTTTCGTCCTGCTCCAGATAAAAAATAGTGTATGCTTTTAAATATCACACTGTCCAGGATATCGTGGTGCTCAATAAATATTTGCTTACCTGATTTTTTCATCATTAAAAACATCGTATAAAAAAGATATAGAAACAAACAAGAATAAAGCAAGAAATAGAAATAACGAGGCTGCCCAACTGAGAGAAATGATCTGTCTCACCGGAGAATAATCCAAAGACAAAGCACATTATGAGCCCATATAGTGCTTATCTTGACAGAACAAAAGCCAAGGGGAAAAAATCGAATCATCCTGGTTGCAGAAACTTGATTATTGACTTTGGCAATGCTTTCTCCACCTCTTTGTGCCAATAAAGTTATTAGAAGTGAATTGAGAGAGGCAGATGCACAAGAAGAGCTGAGACAAGATGCTGAGCAGTTGAAATCAATGATTCTTAGAGCTGATCTCCTGCCAAAGGCTACGCCAGCTCCCAGGAGGAATCCACCATTCTGTCCAGCAGCCTGGCGCTGTGAGAGCTGCAAGTCAGGTTTCTGGAGGGAACTCCCAGGTGGTTGGGGACCTACAGCTGTGGGAAGGAGAAAAAGGGTGTCCTTCCCATCACCCAGGGCCAGAAAGGCCAGCACCCACCAGGGTTGAGAATAGCGAGGCGTTGCTAGTCCCACCACCCTCCCAGACTGTGGGAAGGGAAGAGGAGGCAGAGAAGGAGGATGGGAGAGAACACAGTGTTTTTCACAATCTGTTTGTGACAGGAAGAAAGAGTGGCTTAATAACCCAGAGCCAGATTAATGGAATATTCCTCTCTCCCCTGGCAGAGCTGGTCCTCTGGTGCCGTCACTCATACGATGGACAGCTGCCGGCGAAGCCATGGAGCTAATGAAGAGACCTGCCCCCCATGTGTGCCAAAACCCATTCTACTAGAACTGGAGAGCTGGAAAGCGCTTAGACATTGGCTTAACGAGGCAGCCACTAGCAATCTCTGGAAGCCACCATGGTCACTTAATCTCATCTAGTCCTTTCTCTCTCTCAGTCAGCTACCTTCTCATCTTCTTCTCTGTGGGCCCCAAGAATCTTCTTCCCATTCATTTTCTCCATCACCCACCCTCCAACCATAAAGCATCAAAGCCGCCATTTAAAGTTCATGTCTAATTCTCTGAGAATGATTGCACCTTTGTAAATTTTATGAAGATCCTAGCAAGGATATGGGCTTTCCATTAGTTGAGTTGTATATCTTCTCTGTGTACGTATTTTCTAAAATGATGATAATAATAGTAGCTAACATGTACTGATGACTTGTTGTGTGTCAGGCACTCTTTTAAACACTTAGAAGTCTTAGCAAATCTCTGTAGCTCAAGAGAGACAGACTTGGAATACTGACATAAGAGGCTCTCCAACAGTCCTTCATTGCAGCACAAAGTCCAAAGCTGCACTTACTTGCCCAGAATTTTTAATGAGCTTATGAGCTCCCAATTAGATGAATAGACCCACACTCAGTCACACTCAGATATCCCAGCACTACCAAGCACTTGAGGAGAGCTGATAATGTGGACAAGTAACACCAAAAGGTAAACAAACAAAAATAGAAGTAGTGTGTGGGAGACTGAGAACAGGCAAGGAGAGAAGAATTAAAGTGCATGGATATTTTAACAGAGATAAGAGAAGATACTACATCCAATGGGGTGAAGGGAGTGAAACCAGAAAAGAACGTTCAGAGGCCAAAATGGAGTTCTTGCAAATTAAAAACATCAGACATGAAAAACTCAATAGTAAATCTCCCAGGAAGTACAGCAAACAGTCAGAGAGACAGAGGAATCAGAGAGGAAAGACAGAAAAATTAGAAAACTAGTCTGAACTTCAATCCCTGAATAACAGGAATCTGGATGGACAGAAAACATAAAAGAGAGAATCACAAATGAAATTTGTCTCCCAGATTTCCCAGAAATAAAAGACAAAAGTTGCCACCTTCAAAGAATACATCAAATACCCAACGGACTGAATAAAAATAGATCCACTCTGAGGTACCTCATTGGAAATTTTCCAAAGCATGAGAGGAAATAAAGAGTCTACAAGATTCAAAAGAGAGAAAAACTCACATACAAAGATCAGAAATTAGAATGGCTTTGAACTTCTCAATAGAATCCCCAGAAACAAAGAGAAAATGGGGTGATGTATTAAAAAATTCTGAAAAGAAATCCTCTCCAACTTAGAGTTCTATACCCAGCCAAATTATCAGACAAGAGCAAAGATAGAATAAAGACGTTTTCAGATGTGCAAAGTCTCGAAAATATGTTTTCCATGCAGCCTTTCCTAAGAGTGGGAAATACAGAACGAAAGTTTCAACATAGGAGACAAGTAAAGGGCATTCCTAGAGTGAAGAAAGATCCAGAATGGCACTGCACAGCAACTGTGGAGGGCGGCAGCTCAGACTGGCACAGCACCAGTCAAGAGAGAGACATGTTGGAGATGCCCAGACACAGTCTGTTGTCTCCTCAACCCAGGGGCAGAGTGCTTGGGTCAGCTTGGCCCAAAAGCCTCATCATGTGCTGCTGCTCTCTACTCCTTGCTTCTCTTTAGACCAGCTTGTTTTTGCTCCCCCAGAAGTACTCTGCTTTGATCTATTTCTGTGAGTGAAGTAGACCAATGAAGTAGTTCATTCTAAGATGAAGCTACAAGCAGAATACCCAGAGCAGGCCACTTTTCCCCAACAGTTTTCCTGGAGGAAAGCCCCAGAAGCCAGTGTGCTCAAGAAGAGTGAAGGGATATGGATGGAAAATGGGTGAAAACTCCACTACAATAACCAGCAATATCTGCTAAACCTACAGTTGGCACGACAGTCTTCAGCAGCTTGAAGCGTGACTAGGATCAGCTGTTCAATGTTCACATCCCAGTCTCTCCTGAGTTGTGTTCGGCCAAGGATGGTCTGTGCTTGGATCCAAGGTCACGCTCACAGACTCAGCCACAGTTCCCAAAGCAGGTCCTTTGTGCCAGTGTGGTGGGTCCCAAGAGAGAGAGCTTCTGTCCTTGGCTGCTTCCTGGGTCAGAATCCACTCTCCCGTCAGGCCTACCCCTGAGTTCAGTGAGTTTCTCTTGAGGTTTTTGTGCCCCTACTGCCAACCAACATCATTCCAAACCCTCAATAACCAGAAGGATCATAAATATCTCAGAGTCCGGGGCTCCTAGGCTCCGAGAGGTTCCTTGACCTGACGCAGTTTGGCCCAGCGTCTCCCAAGGGGTATTTGAAAGAACAGGCTTCATCAAACCCGGAAGAGCGCCTGTCACTTCTTCCCCCTCTAGTTGGTGGTGCCTGTGAGACTTAGTCCAGAGATTGGAAAACCAAGGGAATAGTCCAGGGATTGGAAAACCAAGATCTGCCCTCCTGTGTGAACTGCTGTCTCCATCCAGGTAGAAAACAACTGATGTTTTCCACGGCAGTTTCTTCTGCTGAAGTTCCACCTAAGTTGGTACCTGCTCAGCCCTAGTATGAGCACTTTCAATGAAGTGTGAGACTTGTTAACTTTCTACTCTACACTATATTTCTTTACATTCATGTCTAAGACTAAACTTCTAGACTAAGTTCTTTAAGGGAAGAATCAATTACTGGTGATTCTTATGTCCCCTCCTCCCAGCTCTCCCCTCTTAGTGAGTGCCTGACACAAAGTAGCTGCTCAATATTTATTTATAGAGTGAACAAATGAATAAATAATTGAATTAATGCCGACTCCTGAGACGTCCAAGATACACACATCCTGTCACTGGGATCAGGGAGTTCTGCCAGCTCACAGGAAAAATTAGATCCATAATTGGCTATTAAAATACAATCTCATGAATCTGAATGTAAGGCGAGAAAGCCTTTTTAAATTAGTGACAGTCACACAATAGGAAATTATTTATAAAGAAACTCACTTATTTTATGTTCCAGAACTTACTTAAACTAGGCCAGCGAGGGGTTGCATGATAGAAGCCCTGGCAGAAAGGCTGGTGTGTTATTTATGTAGTAATTAATGTTAACACATCGATAGGTGCTTCGGAAGTGCTGAGGGCCCTTGACAGCAATTGTTCTTTTCACGGTTTTCATCATTCCTCAGAGAATTGCATTGCATTTAAAAATACTGCAGACCCAAAGCACTCATGCATTGTTTGGGGATATAAATGGGCACAGACACCTCGTTCCTACTACAGCCAAACAGATGTCTGCCCTGCAAGCCTCCCATGTCTGCCCTGCAAGCCTCCATGCCTTGGGTGCACGCACAGCGGCGTGGGTTCTGGGACCCCCAGGGAACACAGCTGTGCTCATGCAGCACTGCTTCTAAAAGCCCGCACTGGGAAACCCCCCCAGTCTTTATCAACAGATAGAAAACCTAGGGTATATTTATACGATGGCTATTCAGAGCAATAAAAAAGAGCTGACTAACCATTGCCCATGAAGAAAGACATATTGTTGAGAGAAAGAAACTAGATACAAAAGAACCAATACCGTGTGATTCTATTTCTAAGAAGGCCCAGAGCGGGGAGAACTGTATAGCAATAGAAGGCAGAGTGGCGATGACTTCGGGGTGCAGTTCCACCCGGGGGCGCCCTGAGCGAGCCTTCTGGTGTGCTAGAAATGTTCTGTGTTGGAGTAGTGGCTTCATGGGGGTAGGCACATGGGAAAAATACGTCAAACTGTATACTTTGTATCCTTTACTGTGTGTAAGTTATACCTCAATGAAAAAATTCCATGAGACTGAGTCATATGTATATGGCACCGTGGATTACAACAGAACTGTTGAAGATAGAGGTCTTACCCTGGAAGAGATTCTAAATTAATGACAGAAGACAAGAGATACACTCAAATGACCCTCATGTAGAGCACACACGGAGCGGCCCACGTGTGTGTCGTGAGGTTACAGGGAAGGTGGAAGCGGGGGGTGGGGCACGTGTGACGTCTGAGCAGCCTCCGCAGACTCGCTCCATCCTCTCTCTCTTTCTTAAATCTCCTTTACAGTCTGTTTCTCTTGTGCAGATAAGTATGTTCCACTCTCCTCTGTCGAATTTCCGTCCTCGGCGCATCCTCCAAGCTCCCCGCTCCCTTCCTAGCTGAGTTTCTGGGGGGGACGTGGTCCCTGCTGCCACACTTCCTGGCTTCCACTCTCACCTCGGCCCGCTGCCTCTGGCTTCTCCCCGAATCTCCCACAGAATCGTCTTTCACCTGGTCAGCAAGGACGATGACCCGGGCGCCAGGCCTGCTGGCTTCTTTTCAGTCCTTGCATCCCTCGAAACCGGCATCATTAGATTCTGCTCTTCTTCAAAGGTCACTCTTCCTTCATCATCTGAGAAGACGTCTCCCCCCACCTCATTCCGTGCTCTCGGGGCGGGCTCACCGACCTCCGCCCTCACGTTCTCTGGAGTGGCGCCCTAGGCTTGCTCCTCTGTTCATGGAGGGGCTGTCCTTTTGGCAAGCTTTCTCCTCTGTCTGCTATGTCCCTGGGACCTGGGGTCTCCAGAGTACACCTGTCTTGGAAACTTCAATCTCTTTAACACAGCCTGATGGGCATCTCTGTTTGGCTGCCTTATATGGGAAGCAAGTGCAACAGATCAAAAACTTAATTGTGATTTTCTCCATCACATTTGTCCTTTAGCACCCAGTTACCATTCAGTGAATGGTACTACCATCCAGGAATGGTGACTACCAGGAAGTCATCCCTGCCCTCCCCTTTTTCTCCCTTTCCCATAAGCCTCTGGTAACCAAGGCCGATCAGTCCTACCTTTTGAATAACCTCAGGACTTTGATTTCGTCCCCAGTCCTTGCTCTCCTGGACAGGGTGATAGTCACCTTTCCCAAGTCCTTGTTTCTAGTTTTACCCTCACCCGAGTCACCCTGGATGGCCTCCCTTCATTTGGAATCTGACCATCCCTCTTTCCAAAACCATCACCCTCAAGGTCTTCACTGTCTCGTCTTCTTACGAGACTCACCTCCTGCCCCTTTGTCTCAGGCAGCCTGAGCTCCACCCAGAGAGAGTTCTAGCATTTCTCCGAATGTTCCACACCCTCCTATCTGCGTGAATCCCTCCCTTTCCCTTCTCACCTCCACCGGAGAACTCCTGGCTGTCCTCTGCATCCTGGCTTCTGCAGACAGAGAAGGACCCCTTGTTCTCCTTGCTCCCATAACACCCACAGTATCAGAGCCATTTGCCTGTTTTTCCCACAGGCTAAACTCTCCAAAGGCAGCTATTTTGTCTTATTAATTCTTGTACCCAAGCAGGTGGCTCAGCGTCAGTGCATGAAAAATTTGTTGTATAAATAAGTAAACATTCAGTCCGTAGGTGCAGAGACTCTTTGCCCCAGAGGTACGTACCTCGGCAAGTGCATTTCTAGCACCATCACTGCTTCTATTTCTGAGTCTAATTGCTAGTGCACAAAACTGTCAGGACAGAAACTGCAGTGAGTGAAACGGTCCAGCGACTGCCTTCCAATGCAAATGCTCCCTGCTCTTGCGAAATGGCTGTGGTCATAGCCGGGGGTAGGCCTTTGGCATTGTAGGCAGGAAAAAAAATCACTGTTCAGTCTGCTGCCTGGGAGATTCTGACCCGACTGCTGAAAAGCCCCTTTCTCCAGAACTGGGGGCTTCCTCCCGTCTCCCCCAGTTCAGGTTAACGACGGTAAAATCACAGATCTAAGAAAGCCAGGACAATCTGTGGGCACGTCAATTGCTGCCAGAACCCAAGGCCCAAGGGTATGGAGTCCTCCTTCTTTAGTCCCTGAAAAATGCTGGCCATCCTTCCTGGTGGCAAGTCCACAGAGTCACGAGACACCCCACCCGGAGGCCAGCCAACCATGGGCTGGCCTGAAACTTCTTTTGATGTTCTCGGCGTGGCCACGCTCAGCTGCCTCTTGGACCATGAGTTCTGTGAGTTCATTACTTGCTGGAGACAAAATAGCATTTCCTTTCATTTAACCTAAAAGTCCTCTTGCTCCATGGTCACCAGTCCCTTCCTAGACTGACTGCGCTGGGATTGTGCGAACAAAGACTCCCTCCCTGAACCCTGCGTGTCCCTCGGGACCTTGCGGGCTCCTCAGGCAGCCCCTGCCAGTCCTCGGCTTTGCAGCCCGACGTAAATGGGGGGTGTCTGGGAGCAGGCCCCCACCTCATCAACAGTGAGTGGTGATTATGGAGCCAAAGGACGATAAGAGCTGCCTTTAAAAGGTGACTTGAATTCTGGCACCGAGTCCAAGATGTGCAAACGCACTGAGCAATCGTTGCCAGACACAGTGTGGAGATAAAACACGTGAGGGTGCCCAGGCCCCCTTTGGGACAGGACGGGTTCGCGTGTGCCCTGCCCGTCTCCGGTTCTTCCCCGTTCCGAGCAAGAGCCCTCCCCTTCTCGTGTGCACGGGAGCCTGCCTCTCTCTGTGGATGGCCAGGCCAGCACCGACCTTTTTTAGGACAGCGTCTCCTCGAGTATGGACGATGGCTGTCCTGTTAGGACGAGGAGGAAGAGAAGGGAGGTGTGAGAGGGAATGAGGGAGCCTGGCAAACGCCCAGCTGCTGCTTCAGGCTGGCCTCTGTCCTGGATACTTCAGCTTCCTGCAAACCCCAGGTGGTACTGGGGTCCCTGCTCTGCAGATGGCAGAGCTGCGGCTCACAGAGGCTGGGTGTCTTGGCGCAGAGGTCGCTGGAAGCAGTGGGTTTGGACTTCAAAGCCAGAACACTGGAAACTCAAAGCTGTGCTCCATTAATGACACCACCCTGGGTCCCCTACTGAGGGGGTGGGGTGGCCCATGTGACACCCCCCCCCACAGGCGTGGATTTTGCCCCCGTCTAGGGCGGCAGGCCTGTCCCCCCCACCCCTGTCTTTCCCACCGCCCTCAGATACTTGAGGCTGGAGCCTCCCAGGCCCACGAGGTGCCACAGGAGCAGCGGGCTGCCCCTCCCTTCCTTTTCCTCATCTTATCTCGTGCAGGAAACACAGGGACAAGATGGCAGGGGTGACTCACGGCTAGAAGAATGAAATCTTGAGTGGGGCCGCTGAGAGGTGTGGCTGGATGCTCTGACAATGGAAGAATGTCCCCTGAGCCTTCAAAGGGCCTTGCCGGTCACCGCTAAAAAACAAAGGCAGAGAGAGGGCGGGGGCAGCGGGGGTGGGGAGTGGTGCAGATGGGAGAGCTGGAGTGGAGACCGCAGCATGCTCCAGGGTGAAAAGGGAGTAATAAAGGGCACCAGAGACCTCTTTGGGGCTGGAATTTGCACTATTTGCAATGTTAGGCAAGTCTGTGTTTTATGCATCCCAGCTCTCTTTTTTTTCAATTATAGTTCAGTTTCAGTAGTATTTTGTACTGGTTTCAGGTGTACAGCATTGTGGTTAGACAGTCATATGCTGTACAGTGTGTTCCTCCTGAAACTTCCAGTGCCCACCTGGCACCACCCACAGTGATTACGGTAGTACTGACTGTGTTTCCCGTGCTGCGCTTTACATCCCTGGGACTGTTCTGTAACTTCCAACTTGTACTTCTTAATCCCTTCCCCTATTTCACCCAGTACCCTGATCCCCCTCCCCTCTGGCAACTGCCAGCCTGCTCTCCATATCCATGAGTCGGTTTCTACTTTGTTTGTTCATTTCGTTCTTTAGATTCCACATTATGCATCCCTATTCTTATTGAGCAGATTAGCCTGTCCTTCGTGTGTGACGAACTTTCACCACGTTGTCGACCAGGCGTGCAAAGGCCCCCAAGTTTCAATGGTTTAACCTGTGACACGTATGAAGACACCTGCCCAAGCAGACTCCGTCGGGTGTCTGTGTTCTATCCCGAGGTTCAGATCTCGCTTCCTCCGAGTAACAGATGAAATGCGTCTCTCTCTGCTTGCCTCTGCCCTTTCCCCAAGCTCTGCCAGCCTGTATCCCTGCTTCTCTGGGTGGCGTGGCAGAAGCACAGCAGGTTCAAGACCAGGAGGGAGCCTGAGGGGTGGGGAGGCCAGAGAATGACACCTGGGACTTTGACTGGGAGGACAGCAAGCGTCTCAGAGGGCGCCCTCTTCTCTGAGTGTCTCGCGGTCTGATCACTGCAGTGGGCTGAACCCCCCAGAGTCATGTGTTGAAGTCATGCCCGCAGTGCGCCTGTGTTTGGAGATAGGGCCTATAAGGAGCTAGCTAAGGTTAAATGAGGTCATACGGGTGGAGCCCTCATCTATAGGATTAGTGTCTTTATAAGAAGAGACACCCACAAGTTTGGGTCCTCTTTCTCCCTGCCATTGAGGACACGGTGAAAAGGGGGCCCCATCTGCATGGGCCCACCATCTGGGAAACAGAGACCTCACCAGGAACTGAGAGGCAGCCAGCCTCTTGATCTTGAACTTTTAGCCTCCAGAACTGTGAGAAGTAAATTTTGGTTGTTGAAGCCACCCAGTCTGTGGCATTTGTTACAGCAGCTGGAGCTGACTAATACTGACTAAGGTGCCGGCTGCTAACAGATCAAAGGGACCCTCCGTTTCCCTTTGCTTCTGGTAACGAATTTTCATCTTAGCCTGAGCAACTTTTATGCCACAAATATCACCTTATAAAAATGATTGCAAAGTGCCACTCATGGAGAAATTGCTCAGGGGAGGGATTCCGCTGCCTTGAGCCTCTGGGGAACCTGGAAGCCCAGTTCAGCCACAGGAATTTCCCCGAATCTCCAAGCCTGGTGGCCCCGGTGGGAGAATGAGTTGATCTGAGAAACTGTGGACAGTGATGTTCCCTAGGAACTGACTCTGGCCTGCTGTACCACTTCCCACCACTGTCCAGGCCAAAGTTAGGTCCCTAACAGTGTCCCCCAGAGAGCCAGACTCATGGGCCACCATGTTATGTCCCCTTCGGCAAAAATCCAGACAGGCGAAGCATCCCCCAAGGACTGCAAACTTTCAACATGAAGTCCTTAGGACAGCGCCGTTTCACCCGGGCCCTCAGGAGCTCCGCGTGTGAAAAGACTGGCTCTACAAACTGAGTGTGTTTACAAAAAGACCCACGGCAGAAATCCTTTCTGCCTTCTTTTCTGTCAAAGAGACAAGCCTTTTAAAAAATTGTATTTCTACTTGAGTTCCTCAAGCACATTTGTATTCTGCGAAATAAAGGAACGTGCAGATTTGAAACAAGCATTGGGGTTTCATGAGAACCTGCTCAAGGCCCCAGAAATGACTAGACAGGCTCATTGCAACTACCCAGAGAGAAGGCAGGAGCAGGGGCGAGAGCGGGAGAGGCTGGCACCCATGCAGCCCGGTGTTCGGTTTCCTTTTTCTCCTGGGGTAACCCCCAGTGGCCCTCTGATGTCATCGGAGCCCGCTGGGCGTCCAGGTCCAGCCTGATCACATTTCTGACCGCGGGTAGCGTGGAGCCCCTGTTCCATCTGTCCAGGCCTCACCCTGCCTCCACTTTTAGCCACCAGTTTACTAAAACGAGACCCTGATTCTACCCTCGCAGAGCCCCATGACCCAGAGGCACCAAGCGACCCGCAGAGATGTGTTCTGCTCACCTTCTCGGCCCAGAAACACAGCGGTAGGGCTCCTCTCTCTGCCTCCATAGGGCGTCGTTGGGAGCTGGCGCTTGGGTACCCTCCTCCCTGTTTTTCCTCCTTGGATCCCAGACACAGAAAAGAATAAAGCTTGCTTACATGCCTAGGATGTTTCTGAGCTCCAGTGCCCACAAAATTTCCGAGGACTGAGAACGCAAGTCTGTCATTATGGTATTTGCAGAACCAGAGACTGTATTTAAGGCTTCAAAATGATGCTTATTATAACCCTTTCTTGGACTGTCACGCCAAAAGCACTGCATGAATAGTCTTTTTCAGGGGCACTTGCCAGGGAAGGCAGATTGCATTGGATCACAGAGGAATTGTTTGGGGCTGACTTCAAGCTGCAGACTCTGGGGAGGGAGAATCCGCACAGGGCGGTGCACGGCACAGCTTGAGGGGCTGCCGCCCTCAGAAGCCGTGATGGGAATGAGCTCGTGGGGTGGGCCCTGTGGCAGCCCTGATGCCACCCGGAGGAAGCGGGCAGCTGTGGCAGATGTTGAATTCTGAATGAAAGATGAGTTCTGGGGAGACTGGTGCCTCAGAGGACAGACAAGGATTCTGAGTCCTTCGTGGGGAGAAAGCACCTGCCTGGCACATAAGACTTCCCAAGGAGCCATGTTGGGGAGGGAGGGCGGGGCAGAGGCACCTCCGCTCCAGCCATGCTCCCATTTTCTCCAGACACTGTGAAGCCCATTTCCACCACTCAGTGATCACAAGTCATGCCACAATTCTGCATGTCTTTTATTTGTAGAACCCACAATGCAATGGGAGGGATTGCATCTGACGTCATGAACACCAGTGGCTGCCGTGTTGTGCTTCTCTCTCATCTGCTGTCAGTTTGTTCACCGGCGAGAGGAGGTGACGTGCACAAGGTCGTGTTCTAGGGAGACCGACCTGGTGGCCTGTGGAAATGGGTCGGGGGACGCAGAGCAGTCCGGGAGAGGGCTCCTGTGGCCCTCCACTCAGCAGACACGTACTGGCCACTTGCTGTGTGTCAGGTCTATAAGGGCGGCTTCTGCCTCTGTGGCGTTTTAGGTCCTCCAAGAAGCAGGCACCGAGACAGGATCTGATGCGCCAGAACTTCCCTGGGGGACGAGCCTGGGAACGAGAAAGGAGGAAGAAGCAGGAGCCAGTGGGGAAAGCGTTCAGCCCCCGGGTGATGCCAGCCTGAGCCCTGTGAAAGGAGTGGGAGGGGAAGGGAGTGTGTCAGGATGCTGGGCTCTGCGGAGATGCTCAGCCAGGCCAGGAGAGAGCCTCCTGAGCCAAGGCTATTGGCTGGAGGAGCCCCAAATGGGGAAGGAACCGCTGTCTCCAATCCCCCCATTGTGCCTCTTGTCTGAAGGGGGGAAATGTGAACACCCTGGGGGGTCCCGGAGGCAGCCAGCGGAAGGCGGTCAGTCAGCTACGTCTCCTGCGGCAGGTGCTTTTGAAGGAGATCTAAATGGAGCAACTCCGAAGCTGGCACAGGCTTCGGGAGCTCTCAATGTAGACGTGAGAACATTTACATCGCAGCTATATTCCATGTCCGCTCCGCACTCAGTCAGCCACAGCCTGGGTTGTGGGCCATGCCCACTGCACGGAGCATGGCCGCTTAGGGAGGGGAGGCCTTTGATGCGTGAGCGGGTCCCACCCACGGGCCCAGTACAGCAGGGAAACAGTGGATACAATACAATTTTGCGCAAGACACAGTGGCAGGAAGGATGGACTGAACTGACTGCTAACGGGGCGGCCAGGGCAGGGTGCAGGGGAAAGGGGCGTGGCGGTGGGTTGGAGAGCGTGACTGACATTCATCGTTTTCACGGGAGGACATGTCTGTCTCCCTGGGAACCTAGCTTCAAGTCTGGGCTCTGTCACTTATCAGCTGCTGACCTTGGGTCAGCCTCTGAACCTCTTTGGAGCCCACGTTCCTCAGCGGTACAATGGAGAGAGTGAGAGTAGCTGTCTTACACAATCGCTGTGATGACACACGCAAGCCCACTGGCCGAGGGCCTCGCCCACGGCGCGCGATCAATAGGTGATCAGCGTTAGTGCTCCTGTGGCTAAAGTTTCTGACATCCCAGACAGTGGAAGGAGCCCGTCCAGAGGTGTGATGGGATGAAGGGCAGCTGGTCAGGGAGTGGCCGGTGGTTTTCCGTGGCTGGGTCGTACGTAAGGTGCAAGGGAAGGTGTGGAAGAAAACAGGGTGGCGTGCCGGGCCCCTCAGACGGAAAGCCTCGTGCTGTGTAAGATATTTCACATTTCACACCAGGTTATGGGAAGCTATGAAAGGATATTACTTAGGGAGCAGAAGGATCAGATTTGCATTTTAAAATTTCCTCTCTGGCGCCAGGGCATTTAGCGGATCAGAGAGGGAAGAGGCCAGACAGGGGCCATAGGTTTGGAGGCTTTGCGCTAATCCAAGCGAGAGGTCAAAGGACCCGAGAGATGGGAGAGAGAAGCAGGTCTGAAAGGCATTTAGGAGGAATGACTGGCAAGTGGTGGGGCAGGGAGGCAGGTGGGCATGTGGGGAGGCAGGTGTCATGGGTGAGGGGGGTGCCTGGTCAGTCGTCTGGCTGGAATCACTGGGTGGACACAGGGATGGAACACCCAGTGCCACCAAAGGCAGGAGCAGTGATCAAGGGGGGCAGGGACACAGGAGGTGGAGTTGGATGGCGTTGAGTCCGAGGGGCCTGTTGGATACCGCAGGGGCCTGTCTGGCCGACAGTCAGATGTGTGGACCCGGGGCCCGGACGAAATGTCTGGGGGCTCTTGGGCAGTGTGGCCACACAGTCCAAGCGGGGTCCGATGAGAATGGCGGTAGGAGGAGTAGAAGGAAGGTCAGCGGAGGACCCATCGTTGGGCCTGTGTGATTTTCCCCGGGTGTGTCGTCGGCAGCCACCTCCGAAACACCTGACAGAATGTGGGAAATGTGCTCACTGCCACTTCTGCCTCCTTAAGCCCCTCAAATCCACAAGTACTGAAAAATAAACAACCATCTGGCATTGAAAGGTTAAAACTCAGCCCAGACTGGAAAAAGCAAAACTGAGTCCTACAGTTAATCTGGCCAAGAGGGCACGGATAAAAGCAGCTGCAAAGGCAATAGGCGACCTTGTCTCTCCCAAGGGCAGCAAGGGGCCGTGGAAGGAGTCACAGCTGCTTTCTTCCCTGTGGCATCCCCGCAGGGCTTGCTAACCCCGCCTAGTGCTGAGGTCCTCACCTGCTCAGCTCGCTGGCCACGGGACAGCACTTCAGTCCTCTGTGTCCCCTGACCCCCCAGAAAGCAACTGGCTGGAATTGATCTGGGCTCCCAGGAGCGGGGCGGGGCAGGTGACCCTCTCGCCGTTCTGCCGCAGGACCACTCATCTTATGCAAATGTGTCCCCCCCCCCTTGGCCGCTGATCCTCTGGGGTGTCCTCCCTCACTGCAGCAAGCCAGTAAACCTGACTGCGTGCGTGTTGGACCACAGGCTGTTCCTGGGGGTCTTTGGCTGATTCAGTTTGAACCACAATACGCACATCCTAAAGACAGAAGTTTTGCTGGTGACGGTTTGCTTCCGAGCAGGATCCCTGGAGACCACGGGACGCTTGGCTGGAAGAGAACACGAGAGGAACAACTTAATCAGAAACCTGGAGTGGGAGCAGGTCTGGCCACACTAGCCCGAGAACTTGTCAGCCCCGCCCTCCCCCGACCCCAGGGCCTACTGCTTCTCTTCTGGGGCCACCCTTGAAAGGGACAAAAGGAGAACGGGAGGGTGCTGAGTTACTCGGAGTGAGTCCCATGAGGAATGCTTGTAAGAACGGGAGGGCCCTTAGTTCTTGAAGGGAAGATGCAGGAAGCCAGCTCCTGTCATCTAAGAAGGCACGCATTTAAAAGGGATTAAAGTCCCCTGTGAAGGCCTGGAAGGACAGAATAGGATCAGTGAGTGAAGTGACCGACCGGCTGTCAGATTCAAGCTCACAAGAAGGAGAGTTCCGCTCACAGGGGGCCTGGACCGCTTTAGGGGACAGGGGGTGCCTTGTCAGAGGGGGTATTCCAAAAAAAGGCTCAACATGCCTTGGCCAGAATGCGATACAAGGGACCTCGGTGTCACTGGGGCGCCAGACTAGATGACTGTGAAGGCCCTTCCTACCCAGAGTCCAAGTCCCGAAAGCAGAGGGCCTGCCTGGGCGAAACAGGCCTTTGGTGCCATCGGTGCCTGCAGCTGCCTCCGTGGGGTGGGGAGGGGCAGGCGGGGAGGCGGGGACTGTGAAAGCAGCCCAGAACTCTCTACTAAGGGACATTCCTCTGTCAGAAGCAACCGATACCAGGTGACCTCGGTCATCTGACTATGGCTGCCTGAACCAGCAGTGGGCCAGTCGTATGCAGAATATTCGAGCCGAGCAGGAGTGTGAACTGGAGGCACTGATGAGAGGGCTGGTGGGTTTGGGGCCGAATGAGAAGTTGAGAAACATGCCCGGAGAGGAGGCTGGCAAGCAGGGATGTGGAGGCAGCAGGGGTCCCAGTACAGCGGAAGTCATGGGCAGTTCAAGGTCACAGTGTTCCAGCAGCATCACCAGGAGGTGGGGAGGCCGGCTCCACAATGACGTGGAACGGGAGCGCCCCTGGGGCCAAGACAGGGAAGGAAAAGACTACTGTCGCCGCCCTGGGGTCCGGCTCTTGTCGCTCTTCGGGCCTTGGTGGAGCCAAGTACGCTGCGGCCCCTGGGTTCCCATGGGAGCCCAGTTGTCTTCACAGCCAAGCACATCCACGGGAATAAGGCCCTTCTGTGGAGCAAACTGAGCGCGGTCCAAAACATTTAAGAGAAGGTCCGAGGAGGGGAGACCATGACGTGCCGGCCTTGGAAAAAGTCTGTGCGAAGGTCCAGCGGGTTGCGGCTGGCCGTCGGTGCTCGTTCACACCAGGGAGTGCGAGTCCCTTCACCAGTGAGGTGCTCCTCCGCCCTCGGGCCCCTCGCCCACTCCCTACGTCCTGCGCACTGGGAGCCAACTCCTATTTTTCTTTCTTTTTTAAATTTTATGGTTGTGGTATTACAGTTGTCCCAATTTCCCCCCCTGTTGCTTGTGAAATAAGCTAGGTGGCTAAAGACAAATATATCTTGCTATTTTTCTTCTCTGTCAGCTTCTCTCTTGTCAAAGGGACAGAGGATGCTGGAGTGAGCGCGCTGTGCCCCAGGTGGGCAGGGGCCCCCCAGGCAGACAGGCCACTACAACAGATGCTTTAGTCAGGACTCTGCCCGCAAACAGGAAGCGGGCTCCCTCTGCCAACGTGAGAGGGTATCCGAGGTAAAAGAACACTCTCCCCGGTCCTCCCATCAATCTTGCTGCTCCCTAAGACTTGCCAGGAGAGCCAACAGCCCAGGGAGCCCGAAGCTGCAGAAGGAGCCCCTTGCCTCCAGCCAAGCTCTCTCTGTCTGCAAGGAGACTGCAGCAGCGCTGTCGTGATGATTCATCCAAGTTTGGTTTATGACACCATTTTTGACCCTTCCCCTTCAAGGAAGAGGGATCACTCCACCCCCCTCCCCCCGCCCGCCCACCTTCAACCTTGATGGCCACGCCCTACAGTTCCCCGGGTCTGCTTCCTTCTGTCCAATCGTTGCTCCTGCTGGTATTATTCTTATTCTTTGAATGCTGTTATTTTTAACAAGTCATTTCCCTGGAGGGACAGAGGCCTCCTCTTCTTTCTCTATTCCCAACATTCAGCCCAGTGCCAGGCTTAGAAGGGGCTCAGTAACCGTCCTGATGAATGAATGACCTTCAGGCAAAATAACCAAATTTAAGCCCATAATTTGCTCAGTTAGCTCTATATTCATCCCAGTGTCAGAAAATAGACATCCAGTTTGAAAGACAGTATTTATTTATACATTTAGGTTTCCATTTACTGAGTTTCTCTTCTTGAGTTCCTCCGCTGTCATCCACTTCAACACCAAGCTCCAGGCCCCTGGGGACGTGATCCCATCACCCAGTTCTCTTATTAAGGCTTCAAGGGATATGTTGGAAGATGGGTCCTCATCCTCTGAGTTTTGTTAGGACATAAATTATTAAAAATGCAGAAAGTAAGGCCACCAAACGGTGTCCCGTTAAACAGAGAAGGGAGTGATCTGTAAGGAGGCTGGTTATAAAAGCCTGCACTTTATAGCTGTGAGACCAGGTTGAACAACCAGCTCCGTCACTGCCAGTGTGACAGTGGATCCGTTTCTCAAACTCTCGGAGCCTCAGTTCCTCATCTCTAAAAGCAAGCGCTCAGTGCAGGCCTGCCACAGAATTAGCCCTGAATAAACACCAACCGCTATTCTATTTCCTGTGGTTGGTTCTCTCTGAGCTGATAGACACAGAATTCGAAGAGATTTTAAATGCCACCACGTTTTTGAGTTCTTCAGAGCTTGGCCCAAGGTGCTTTGAGAGAAGTCGGGGGCGGGGGGAGAGGTGAGAAACCGAGAGGGTGCACCCTTACGGACAACCAGAATTTCCCTGCCTGCATCTGCTCCATTGTGCTTTTATGGAAAATTTAGGGGACAGGAAAAAGGAAGAGCGTTCACTGCCAGAATTGATCCAGACCGCAAACTGGTGCCAGAATCTCCTCTTCAACATCCTGGCCAAATGCTTGTCCAGTCTTTCCTTAAACACTTAAATTCTCTCTGTGAGGCCCCAAACTAATTTGCTCAGCAATTTTCCTACTCTTTAGCTCACACAAATGGCTAACAAAGTTTTATGGCCCTGTAGAAGTACCGCCAGGCCTACTTTAATAAAAAGGGAGTTGTTCAGAATTAATCAAAGTCCAGTACTCTTGCAAGGATGGCACAGCAGTCACTGCACCCCGTTGTCCTCCGTCGGTAGGTTACAAATGTCTCCCAGCCATCCTGGCCACGCGGTTCATTTGCTTAGCAAATCCTTTGCATTACAGTGCACACCTAAAGATCATTTGCAGCCTGGACTCTTGTGCAAATTACTACAAATTCTGAGTCAATGCAGTTTGCAGTAATAGGATTTTAATGTTGCTGTGATGATGCTTTTCATTCTGCGGCATTTTCTCCAAGCATTTTCATAGCTGACGTCTTACTTTAGCCGGCCCCTCTGAGTTCAGAAGTGCGTCAAGTCAAACGCTACAGGTCAGCATGCTCTGGAAACTGCAAAGCTCTGAGAGCCTTTGTGGTGAATCAGTTATTAGACTCGGGTCTCCTGACTCTGACTCACAGCTAGACCCGTCTCGTCTCCTTGGGCCTCGCAGCCTCTCTGTTCCCAGAGGAACGGAAGATGACTTGAGTAAGGGCGGCCCAGCCACAGTTAGAAAACTATCCCGGACATGTGTGTGGCTTCTTGTCTTCCAAGACCAAGGACACTGGTGACTCATAGGTGCACGTGGGTACAGAAATTGTGAGTGGGTGAGTACGTGTGGAGTAGGTGCTCCTGGTGCACTCACGAAGGAGTGGCTGTGGGACCTGTCATCCACACGAAAACCTGCCCTTTGGTTTACAGCTGTAACCGCCCTTTGCTCTTCCTGCCGTCTTCATCCCATTTCCATTTTCAGGTTCATGTTCATCTTTCAAGCCCAGGCCAACCAGCTCTAAAGCCATCTACTTCAGGATACTATTCTAATCATCTCAAGTTCAAGTCATCTCTCCTTTGCCTCTGATTTTTATAAAAATATATTTTATTGATTATGCTATTACAGTTGTCCCAATTTTCCCCCCTTTGCCTAGCACCCCCCATTCCCTCAGGCCATCCCCCCACCATTGTTCATGTCCATGGGTCGTGCCTATAAGTTCTTTGGCTATTCCATTTCCTATACTGTACTTTATACCCCCATGGCTATTCTGTAACTACTTATTTGTACTTCTTAATCCCCTCACCTCTTCACCCATTTCCCCACACCCACCTGCCATCTGGCAACCACCAAAACACACTTTGTGTCCATGATTCTGTTTCTGTTCTTGTTTGCTTAGTTTTTGGTTTTTAGATTTAATTGTTGATAGATACATATTTATTGCCATTTTATTGTTCATAGTTTCGATCTTTTTCTTAAATAAGTTCCTTTAACATCTCATATAATAATGATTTGGTGATGATAAATTCCTTTAGTAAGCACATTGGAGCTTGTCTGGGAAGCTCTTTATCTGCCCTTCAATTCCAAATGATAGCTTTGCTGGGTAGAGCAATCTTGGCTGTAGGTCCCTGCTTTTAATGACTTTTTCTTGCCAATTCCTTCTAGCCTGCAAAGTTACTTTTGAGAAATCAGCTGACAGTCTATGGGAACTCCCCTGTAAGTAAATAACCACTTTTCTCTTGCTGCTTTTAAGATTCTCTCTTTACCTTTAACCTTTGGCATTTTAATTATGATGTGTCTTGGAGTGGGCCTCATTGTATCCATCTTGGGACTCTCTGTGCTTCCTGGACTTGCTTGTCTATTTCCTTCACCAAATTAGGGAAGTTTTCTTTCATTATTTTTTCAAATACATTTCCAATTTCTTGCTTTTTCACTTCTCCTTCTCGTACCCCTATGGTGCAAATGTTGGAACACTTGAAGTTGTCACATAGGTTATTTACGCTATCCTCATTTTGGGGGGGTTCTTTTTTTCTTCTTGTTGTTCTGATTGGTTATTTTTTGCTTCCTTATGTTCCAAATCATCGATTTGATTCTTGGCTTCATCCACTCCATTGTTGTTTCCCTGTAAATTGTTCTTTATTTCAATCAGTGTATCCTTGATTTCTGACTGAATCTTTTTTATGCTGTTGAAGTCCTTATTAAGTTCCTTGAGCATCCTTATAAAAGTGTTTTGAACTCTGTGTCTGACAGATTGCTTATCTCCATTTTGTTTAGTTCTTTTTCTGGAGTTTTGTTCTGTTCTTTCATTTGGGCCATGTTTCTTTGTCTCCTCATTTTGGCAGCCTCCCTGTGTTTGTTTCTATGTATTAGGTAGAGCTGTTATGACTTCCTGTCTTGGTAGCATGGCCTAATGTAGTAGGTGTCCTGTAGGGTCCAGTAGCACAGCCTCCCCTATCACCCAAGCTGGTGCTTGAGGTGTGCCCTTTGTTTAGGCTGCGGGCTGAGTACACCCTCCTCTTGTAGTTGAGCCTTGGTTGCTGTTGGCAGGCCAATGGGAGGGATTTATCCAGACCAGTCAGCTGCAAAGACTGGCTGTGACCACTGACCACCAACCTCCGCCCTCCGTGGAGGATCAGCTGTATGGTGGCAGGGTGGTGGTGTTCCTACATGGTCTGTAGCTATCCACCTGATGCATGGGCCCTGGGGTCTCCTGGGTGGTGCAGGCCAAGGTCAGCCCCCACCTGTGTTCTGCTTGGGGGCACCCTGCCTGAGCTACAAATCAATCTAAGGTAGCTGCAACTTGTGCTGGGCTTAGAGATTCCCAGGTGAAGCCAAGCTGTGAATCTAGGCTGGCTGCTGCTAGTACCAGGCCTGGGACCACTTAGCCAGAGGTATGGGGGCTGGAGGCTCACTGAGGCCTGCTGTTGCTTATTTGATAGGATTTAGGAAGTTGTGAAGCTTGAGGCAAGAACAGCCATTCATGTGGGAAAGTCACCATTAACAGTTTGGGTGGGCCCATAAGTTGAGTGAGATGGAGTCTCCTGGGATCTCCAGGGTGGGACAAAAAGAGTTAGCCAGATTGATGGAATCTCAGATATGGCACCCGCCTGCCAGCTCTGTGCTTTGTGTGGGGAGGGATCAGAAAAGGGACAGCAGCCTCTGTCTGCCTATCTGTCTGGGAGACAGCTGTCCCCCAGCTCTCACCTTGATGCTGAACACTTCAGTTCCTCCCTGTATGCCACTGGAACCTTTCAAGATGCTACCCTGGTGCTGGAGCTCAGAGGGAGAGAATCTAAGTAAGTCCTTGTGGGGGTTCTTTAAGGGGAACTGCTTGGGACTCCAAAAGTTTTTTATACTACTCAATCCCCACTAGTTTTTGTAGCCAGAAGTTATGGGGACTTATTTTCCTGGAACTGGAACCCTGAGCTGAGGGGGCCTGGTGTGGGGCTGAGACCCATTATTCCCCAGATATCCCTCCCAAATTTTCATCCACCACATGCAGGTGTGGGTCAAGCTCATTCCATGTCTCCACCCCTTTTATCAGTCTGTATAGCTGTGGTTTCTTTAATTCTGTAGTTGTCATATTTCAATTCAACTTGATTTCTGATAGTTCTGAGTGATGGTTGTTCTATATTTTAGTTGTTATTTTTATGTGGTTGTGCAGGGCGGTGAGCCGTGTTTACCTATGCTGCCATCTTGACTGGAAGTCTCCTCTGAATTTTTTAAAGCTCTTTGCTCCACTCCTCTGACCCGTCTTCCATACTGCCTTGTATTGCTCCAAGGGAACAAGGGATTTCTTTCCCATTAGTTGACAAGCAAGAGCCATGCAATGTTCGTCACCTAGCACACTGTGTTACGTAGGACAAATTGTGGCAGGTGCCGTTATTGTCCCAACCACCCATTCTTCCCTTCTGTTACCCAGCCCAAGGGGTGCACCACTTGGGGTGCTCTATTCAAAAACAAGACATGATTGTTGCAAGGTAGTTTTATTTCTTGCAGCAAGGAAAGGGGACAGGGTATTCATATCCAAAGCTCTGCCTCCCAGAGGGAGACTTTGTTATCGCTTATATACATTATTTGGTAAATCACACATTGATTTCTTCTTTGCAGTTGGCTACACTTATCAGGTTGGGTTCTGGTCCAGCTTATCTTGTTTACTGCAGGTCTGAAAAATACTGTGCTGCATTTTAACAGTTAGCAAAAATAGCATTTAGTGAGAATGGCCCAAACCTTGAGACCCCTATTCTAGCTAACACTTCCTTTTAGTAAGTCTTGGCTGAATACATGGCTGAGTACCTAGAGCTACATTTCCCAGATTCCTTTGCAGCTAGGCGTGGCCCCATGAAGTTTCTATAAAGTGGGTAAGAGCAGAAAGTGAGATGAACTTCCCCTTCCCCCCCCAACAACAGAGTAGCTAGTCCCTGTTGTGTTTTTCTCTTCTCGTGGTCTGGGAAGCAGATGTGGCAGATAAGAACCACACCCTGGGGGATGGCAGAGCACCAAAAAGGAAGGAACATAGGTCCCTAGCAAAACTCCTCACCACCTGGACGGCTCACCACAAACACTTAGGTGAGAGACAACTCTTATTTCCTTAAGCTTTTTATTTGGGATCTCTTTACTAAAATTTGCTTTGTCTAATTACTAATCAGTGTATAGGTGCTCAATATCTTTTTTATGTGTGAATTAATGAACTCATGGATAAACAAAAGAATAACTAAAAAGAATACATGAATAAGTAAGTGACCTGCTGCCACTCACAGTTATGCTTGACATAACACCTGTCTAATTTTCCCAGTGGTGTCTCTGAGTTCCCTGATAGAGGGAAGCCAGGAGAGAGTTGGGGGAAGAGAGGAAGAACCTATCCCTGAGAAGGTGAATCCCCAGGGAGTCCTGTGATGGATGTGCTTCTGATTCACTTTTTGTATGATGTCAGGCTACTCCCCAGGGACCTGCTATGAGAAAACGCAGAAGGGAGTTTTCAGTTGAAATGGTTGAGCTGGCAGTGTCAGATGGCAATAAAGGACATTCAGGGAACCTGCCCTTACGACAGTGTTCTTTAGGAAATCTGAAGTATTTGATTAAGTGTATGACCAGCCACCTCTGTAAGGTGAAGTGGCATCATATAGTGAACAAAAATGTGCTCTACATTCCTCGCAGGGTTATAATGACAATTGCATGAGGTCATGTGTGTGTAAATGCTCCGGAAACTGTTACGCCCAGTAATGGGTTGTTTTATCTGCCCGGCAACTTCCTTCCATTATCTGTCTATGTGACTCTGGTTGCTAAGTACAGTCCCCTGTCCTGGGCCAGAGCAGTGAGAAAGTGACCCAGGTCTGGTCAATCATAGTCCCCAGTTTTTTGGCTATAGGGATTTGTCCAAGGGGTGAACACATGACCCAGGCTGAGCCCGTCAGAGCTCTTCCCTAGGGGGCGCTGTACCTCTCTGCTCCCCCTGGGTTGTATGTGGAATGAGGTCAGCCTAGAGCTCTTTGCAGCCCTGGGTTCTGCGTGAAGGAAGCAGGGTTCGGAGATGGAGAGGGAGGTCTGACCGGTGGTCTGAGACCAGCTCCACCTCTGTCCTCCAGAGCTACATGAACAAATTATGTTTGTTATATGAAAATTTCCCTTTTTCCTTGAGCTGATTCGAGTTGGCTGTCTTTCACCTGAAATCAAAACAGTGCTAATAAAATTCTATATAGAAGTAACATTATCAAGAGACTCAAATGCACCTTGAGAGCTTGCTTATTTAGAGATTCTAACCAGGGGCAATGTCCCTTGAGACCCTTTAACCAAGAATGGCTGTCATTGGTCTGGAAAAGTCATTCTTTGTGACCAGCCATGGGGCTTCTGAGGGGACATACACATAGTGCTGCCAATAGAAAGGGAGCCCACCCAGCCAGGAGGTCCAGACCAGCCCACCCTGGTGGTCACCAGGATGATAGTTTTGCTCGAATATTTCCAAGGATGGGGCTGTCTTCTCACAAGGCAGACTGCCATATTGCCACACACCTCTGACCCTTAGACATGAAACCAAATCTGGTCCCTTTAGACTTTGTCTCACTCTCTAAAGAGACAGAGAATTCCGACCTGCCCCTCCCCCACACCCCCAGCCCTTCTAAGTGTTCAGATAGGTGAAAATAGATAGTACATGCCCCTAAATTCTTTCTTCTCTGGTCTAAAAAACAGTTTTGTTCCAGCTGTTACACTCTTCATCAACCTGACTTATCTCTCTGGGTACACACTCACCAGTGTCGCTCTTTCACCGTGTGCCCAGAACCGCATTGACAGTTGCATCCATGTTCTGCCGGAGGAGAGCATTCCAGAATGCGCAGCACCCTTGGTCTGGGTCTGTGCATTCTGGAAATGCAAACCTAAGTTTGTCTTTCTAAAAATTTCTTCTCAGACTGTTGACTCATATTGAGCTGAAAATAAACTAAAGCTACATACTCTTCTCTGTCATGAAGGGCTCTTAACTTATCTCTATTTTTGTGGCTTACTTTTTGAAACCAAGTAAAAGAAGTTCCACTGATTCTGATTTAGCTATTGTGGCCCATCATTTCATAGTTTTTAAAATAACTGGTATGTGAACAAACGTGTTTTCTGTATTGCTCAGAGTTCAGTCATTTCAAATTATATAAGCTGCCTCTTTGACTTAATTCAAATCGTTAATTCAAATGTTGGCTAGGATTGGGCCAAAGGCAAGAAACCTCCCTGCAAAAGGCCAGGAATTTTTTGGCTGGGTAAGGGCCTTCAGCCAACAGTGCATCCGCCCACGGGTACACCGGCCAACCCACCTTTCTCCATCTGGCTTCCATCATGAGGAATTTGTCAGGCTCCTGAGCTGACCTGATTCATGCAGTAATGATAATTGTCCCTTAGCATTGAGGAAAGGCCTCGACCAACAAGCATGAGGCAGGTTCATTTTGGGGTGGGGTGGGAGGAGCATTGGGATGGAGCAGCACAGGGACCCCTGGCGCTTAGGGAGTGGGGGCTCTTGAAGGGGATGCAGAGGGAACTAGGACACCGTTTCATCCCGTTCACCACTTGCCCAGGCAGGTCTTGTAGGGATATAGGCTAGATTTAACCATTCAATGTGCAGGTATCCAGTGCTTAATAAAGACAAGATGCTGCGGTTCAAGCATGGTGCTACAGAGACAGACCTGCGCCCCCAGAACAGAATCAACATGTCCTCAGCATGAGGATTTCAGGCACATTTAAAAGCTTTCCTAAGCCCTAGAGCCCCTGAACTTGGGCAGGTGAGAGATAGTACTAAATATCCTTAAGAGCTGGGGCGTCTCAGTGGAATGCATCTTCTGGGGAAGGGTGTCCAGGACCCACAGCACAGTGAAAGAGCCAAGCTCTGGCAGAGGCGCTGAGGGACCTGGGGAGCCGTGGGGAGTCCTGGGGAGCCCTGGGGAGCCCTGGGGAAGAACTGTGAGACTCTTGGTCCCAGAGAAGCTGGCTAGGGCGTCCGTGGGGACTTCTCACCATAGGAATATGGATTAAGGTTTGGGTGTTTATACCTTCCACGTTGAACCTTTGTAAGAAGATAGCATTTCAGAACTATATTCGTTTCATGGAACTGCTGTGACAAATTATCCCCAAGTGAAGGACTTAACACAATATAAATGTATCCTCTCACAGTTCCGGAGGCAGAAATCTGAAATCTTGGTGTGAGCAGGGCCACACTCCTTCCGGGGCCCCTGGGAAGAATCCGCTCTATGCCCCCCTCTTAGTTTCCAGTGACGCTGACACTCATCGGCATTCCTTGGCTTGCAGCCACGTCTATCCCATCTCTGCCAGTGTCTTCACACGGCCATGTCCTCCTCTCTGTCTGTCTCAGACCTCCCTCCGCCCTTCTAATATAAGGACGCTGGTCATCTGATGTAAGGCCCACTGATCATCCAGGACGATCTTATCTCAAGATGCTTAACAGAATTATATCTCCAAAGACCCTTTTCCCAGATTGGGTAACATTTGCAATTTCTGGGAATTGGGGCATAGACATATCTTTGGAGGGGGGGAGCATCATTTAACCCATGATATTAATCCAGCTCCATGTCCTTTTCCCAGTAGCAAATCACTGTCACATTTTGAACCCGAGCAGTGCTTTTGCTGCCAAAAGCAAGCAAGAGTTACAGCTAGAAATGAACAGTAGGTATATTACCACCTGCGGATGGAAGTCGTATGGTGTTTGCTGGGGTCTGGAGAAAGCACACACACAGACTCAAGAAACATGTTATTGTAACACCCTCAACACCTGACACAATCTTACTCCCCCTAAATAGCTAGCTAGAGTGACTGTAAGTGACCGATAGCTAGAGTGACTGTAAGTACAATTTGCGGGGGGGGGGGGGGGGGCGTTTAAAAAGTCCTTTGATCAGGATCCATTCATATTTTTATTTGTTGCTTTTAATAGTTGGAAGACCCCCTTCTGTTTCTCATCTGATCACTGCAGCCTTCCCTAGTCTCCCTCTTGCATTTGACTGTTCCTGCACCAACCCAGGTCTCTGGGGGCCACCAAAGAGACGACTCAGGGGCTGCTTCTTCCTGCAGCTGATCAGACTCTCCTCACCATGCTTCCGCACCCCACTCCCAACAGCCGCACTTCCCCACGTGGCTGCTGCTAGCTGGTCTGGCGCTTGGGGCCACTCGGGAGGAGGGTCAGGGAGCATGATGGCAATGAGCGCAGAGGGCCACTGCTCGGGCAGGTACGAGCTGAATTCATTCATTCGCCATTCATTCAAGCAGACCTCTCTGAGTACCTGCTATGTGCAAGGCACCGTTCTGGGTCCTAGGAGATGGGGAATGTAGAGGTGATCCCTGCCTCCAAAGCACTGAAAGCAATTTCATAACATCCCATGTTTTAGACTCAGAATTCTGAATCCAAAGTAAAGAAGACAAAGTTTTGTCAGCAGAGGGAACTGATAGGACATACGGAACATTGTCAGTGCCTTACTCGTTTGGTTCTTTACAAGTGGCCCAGGCCGGGTAGCTCAGTTGGTTAGAGTGTGGTTCTGATACACCAAGGTTGCAGGTTCTGTCCCTGGTCAGGGTACATACAAGAATCAACCAATGAAGGCATAAATAAGTGGAATGACAAATCGATATTTATCTCTGTCTAAAATCAATAAATAAATTTAAAAAAATTTTAATAGTTTTTTACAAGCAGCATTCACGTACGTCATCTTCTTAGGATTAATTTTATCACCCTGCGTTGGGGGGGGGGTGGGGGGGGGGCTAGTAGCCTCTATTTCCAGATGAGGAAGCCCAGGCTCAGGTGGTGAGCTGGTCTGCGCAGGGGGCAGCCAGAGGGGGTGGAGCTGGGGTCTGAGTCCGGGTGCCCTCTGAGCTGTCTGGGGTTCACTCCACTCTGCCGTGCGCTGTCTTTGCTCTTCTCTGCCTTGACTTCTAAGTCACTGCCGCCCTCGCTGCTCCTGCGACCCCACGTCCCTGGTGGCACCCTCGCCTGGCCCCCCTCCTCTGCAGCTGGGAGCTTCTCGGTTCTCTAATCTGATAAATTATGCTAATGAGTGAAAATAGGTCAGACAGCAAATTTCCAATCCTATTTTAAGCTTTGGGGAGATAAAGCTTTAGTGAAAATGGATACAAAAACTACTTAATGGACATACCAGCTGAAGGATAAGCTGCTTTCATTATGCAAACGTTTATTCAGCACTTAGCATCTTGGGGGCAACTGGGAGGCCTGTTGGGGGGCAGGCTCCCCGGTGTCCCGCACAGAAAGCCAGGAGTGAGAGCAGCCGAGCTCTGTCTGAGTCCCTGCCGTGAGACGGGGCAGGTGACAAGCTCCACCGAGTTCAGCGTTTTGTGAAATGGAGATAAAAATATCAATCAAGGGTCCGGTGAGGATTCGATGGGCTGAAGTGTACGGACAGGCCTGCTGGGAGTTTCGTTTGTTAACGTCGGTCCCTTTCCTTCTCAGAAAGCTTACATTCCAGTGCGGGGGGGCGCAGGTGACGTCGCAGACACGAATCGCCTTGAGGTGCAATGTACTCCAACCACCTCACCCTTCCTGACACCTGCAGAAAAGGTGTACACTCTGGGGAGGTGGTAAGAGGATGGATCACAGGTGAAAAGATGGGGCATAGGTAAGAGGACCAGAGTGTGGGTGAGAGGGCAGGGGCACAGGGAGAGGGCAGGGGCGCAGGTGAGAGGGCAGGGGCACAGGGAGAGGGCAGGGGCACAGGGAGAGGGCAGGGGCACAAGTGAGAGGGCAGGGGCACAGGTGAGAGGGCAGGGGCACAGACGAGAGGGCAGGAGGAGCACAGGTGAGAGGACAGAGGGGCGGGTGG